>ONZH01016342.1:0-30346 GCA_900303285.1 Rhinella marina
TACATTACTCTGTCCTCCTCCTTCTAGACCTCTCCTCTGCCTTCTACATTACTCTGCCCTCCTCCTTCTAGACCTCTCCTCTGCCTTCTTCATTACTCTGTCCTCCTCCTTCTAGACCTCTCCTCTGCCTTCTAAATTACTCTGTCCTCTTCCTTCTAGATCTCTCCTCTGCCTTCTACATTACTCTGTCCTCCTTCTTTTAGACCTCTCCTCTGCCATCTCATTACTCTGTCCTCCTCTTTCTAGACCTCTCCTCTGCCTTCTACATTACTCTGTGCTCCTCCTTCTAGACCTGTCCTCTGCCTTCTACATTACTCTGTCCTCCATATTTCTAGACCTCTCCTCTGCCATCTCATTACTCTGTCCTCCTCCTTCTAGACCTCTCCTCTGCCTTCTACATGACTCTGTCCTCCTCCTTCTAGACCTCTCCTCTGCCATCTCATTACTCTGTGCTCCTCCTTCTAGACCTTTCCTCTGCCTTCTACATTACTCTGTCCTCCTCCTTTTATACCCATCTACTCCACCTCCCACTTTTTTAAAAGTTAACATGGGGAAGACTGACTTCATCATTTGTCTTGTTAATCACAATGAATGGCTCCACACTTTCCCTAGTCTCACAAATCTGAAATATCATTTGATTCTGCTACGCCCTTCAGACTACACATCCAAGTCCCTACATCTCTTACTGCCATCTCCAACTCAAAACATTATTCTCATACAGGGATGTAGCTAACGGCTCATGGGTCCTGGTGCAAGAGTTCAGCTTGGGCCCCCCTTCCCTCAATGCTTTGTGTGTCTTCTTATGTAGCAGAAGGGTCTTTGGGCCCCCTCAGGCTCCTGGGCCCGGTAGCGACTGCTACCTCTACACCCCCTATAGCTAGGCCCCAGTTCTCATACATTCATTTGTTTCAATGTTGAGTCAGCAAAAATGCTAGTGTATGTCCTTATCCTTTTCTATCTTAAGAAAACATCAGGCAACATATCTAACAGTTTTTTTCCCTTTCCGCCTCCGATCCATTTTAACTCTTTGCACCCAAATTAATCCTCCTCTCCCCTTGTTTCTCCGCTGCCTCTTCCCTCTACCCTTCTCTGGCTCCCCATTGCTTATTGAATTCAGCAATCAACAACATGCAAGGCTGTCTGCAACCTGCCCCCTCATTACATCTCTGACCTACTATTCTAGTTCATTTCCACATGTAATCTCTGTCCTCTCCATACATCTCTGACTTGCTCTCTCGATACATCCCCACCCGTAAGCTCCAGTCCTCACAGGACATCCTTCTCTGTTCACTTCTCATCTATTCCTCACACAATTGTCTACAAGATTTCTCAAGTGCCTCTCCCATACTCTAGAACTCGCTGCCCCGGGACATCAGACTCACCTCCACCATCCAAACCTTCAAAAGCAACCTGATAACACACCATGAAAGCCTATCCATCAGCAATGAGCATACTGCTACCACACAGCCAGACGAGCAGCTTTTGCCCTCACCTTCTGTGTCCTTCCCCTCTCTCTTGTAAACTCTCCTGTTGTCTCTTGTAGTGCCATCTTCAGCAAGAGAGCAGCTGAGCGGCATGGCCTTCACAATCCTACTGCAGACAACGCAGAAGGGAGAGAGGTTTCTGATGCAGCCTGTTGTACCTCCAGTGTGAATTCCGGCATGCTGTTTTGGCAGAGAACGGCCTGATGTAATTCACCGGATCCGGCACTGCCTGATGTGGATGGAGTGTCTGCCAGCTCCATTAAGTATAATGGGGTCCAGCAGAGATCTGTATGCATTCCGGCAGACAGGCGGAGACTTGGCCGGCACAAACCACTGCACGCTGCAGCTTGTGCCCGGACGATTCTCCACTTGTCTGCCGGAACCGCCGCACTGGAGGTGTTAAACACAGGACAATCAGCAGGAGGCTGCAGGGTTGTTCTGTCTGTCTGTCATGTACTGTGTCTATCTCATATTTATCTCTCACATATCTATCTAATATCTATTATCTATCTATCTAATATCTATCTATCCATCTATCTCTCTCATATCTTACATCTCTGCTCCCCATAGCTATATATGTCACTGTCGCTCTGACATTAATAATACTGTCATGGCGTTAAAGAGCTTGAAAGGGGTTGGATACAGTCCATGGGAGACCCCGGAGTGTTGTACACAACCTTTTAGGGCAACAGGAGCAAAGTTTATACATAACTGAATCAAATCCAACTTCAGGAAATTGGAAATCACTAGATATGGTTAGATATCTGATAAAGCTGAAAAAGGATACACGGGTCCATCAAGTCCAACCTATAATCTTACCGTCTTGATCCAGAGGAAGGCTGAACCCATATAACGTTATTGCTAATTGCCCCAGATTTGGAGTCAAGAAGTAAAATTCTATAAAGCATCCAGGCCCCACCCGAACTGATAACATCATGTGGAGAGACATCAATAGTTTTACCACTCTGATAGGAAAGATCTGTCTCACACCGCTCTGTCTGATTGGACTATGTCTCCATTTCTTTTCAGATGAAACCTTTGAGCCTCCTGCTGAAGAAGACACAGATGCAGCGTATGTTTTTATAGAATATTCTCTGATATTTCCTGGTCATAGGACATTTCAGGTTTCAATTACTTGTCAGTTATTAATTAACAAAACTGTGCAACTGAAGTCTGCCCACTTTAGATACAATGAGATATCCTCAGGACATCAATAGCACATTGGTGGGGGTCCAACACCTGGCACCTCTTTTGGCGATTGGCATTCCTAATAACTTTTAAAACATTGATGGTATGCATAGAGCGCTGCAGAAAAATATTCTGAGACTAAGCCATGTGTCTAACTTCTTCCAGTCCATATCTATATATGCCCAGTCCCCTTAGTTAAAGAAGAACTCCCGTAAAAATTTGTATTCCATGTCCTGCTAGAAATGTTCATGATGTAATCTGTAGTGAATGTCATTTTCTTACCAGTGTCTGTATTTGTGAGTTATATCTCCCTGATGCTTCTCATCTGTGTCATGTGACCAGCAATCAGACTCACCAGATAACACAGCATCTTATGTGTGGACAGGAAGTCTAATTCTCTATGTATTCCTATGGGAGCCTCACTCTCAGTCTCATAGGAATGAATAGAGAAGTAACTGGCTTTCTGTCCTGGGTCAGTTGGAGGTCAGGGAGTTGGTCACATGACCCAGCTACAATTAGAAGAGAGGTGATAGCTCACAAATACAGTCTTTGATGAGAAGATTACATTCACTACAGATTATATCATGCATCTTTCTAACAGGTCAGAGAATAAAGATTTTTGTGGGAGTTCTTCTTTAATGCCCCTCTTAGAACAATGAACCTGTAACATTAATAACATTTTAAACATGATGCTCACTGAGCCCTGCTCAACTTGGAGCAGTCATGATGAAGTGATGTCATCACACCTGCTCATCTGAGTAGAAGAGCGCTCATCATCCCTCAGCCTGCGTTCTCTCTTACTCAGCCCAACAGGTACAATGACATCACTGCTTTGCACTTGGTGGGAAGAGCATCGGCCTGTGAAAAGCGGAGCAGAGAGCTGAGGGTTCACGGCTTCAGCACCGCACTCAACTGTCTCCGAGTACTCAGTAGGACCTAGACCACGGGACAGTTGCTGAAATCCAGGACTGTCCCTCCGGATCTGGGACACTTTGGACTCTGTGCTGTTGATCAGCTGTTTGCGACACCGGAAACACAATAATGGACAGAGCTGGAAACACCATCCCCCGATGCCGAGGCCGTGCTGGTTCCCTGCAGCTCAGCTTCAAGTGAATGGGAACCTGCGCGGCCACTACAAAGGGGATGGAGTATTGTGTTTTCAGCAATGTCTACTATTATGTTTCTGGTGCCTCAAACAGGTGATCAAAAGGGGTGCCGGACCCCCACAGATCTGCGATTGGTGACAGGTATCCAAAGGTTAATCCCTTAAATTAAGGGGTCAAAGAAAAATTCTTATTTCATTTCCTGATTCAGTTATTGCCAGTTTATCAGAAAAGATACAATCAGATGATAAACTCCAGCAATATCATCTGCAGGTTCATGAAAAAGAGTAAATAATTCATCTGACCGCCCTGCGATAAGCTGTGCTACACCTTCAATATCACACAGGATTAGATTAGATACAGCAGCTCAACACAGTGTCACACATGATAGGATTAGATACACAGCTCAGCAGACAGTATCACACATGATAGGATTAGATACACAGCTCAGCAGACAGTATCACACATGATAGGATTAGATACACAGCTCAGCAGACAGTATCACACAGGACAGGATTAGATACATAGCTCAGCAGACAGTATCACACAGGATAGGATTAGATACACAGCTCAGCAGTCAGTATCACACATGATAGGATTAGATACATAGCTCAGCAGACAGTATCACACATGATAGGATTAGATACACAACTGAGCAGACAGTATCACACATGATAGGATTAGATACAGAGCTCAGCAGACAGTATCACACATGACAGGATTAAATACACAACTGAGCAGACAGCATCATAAATGATAGGATTAGATACACCGCTCAGCAGATGTATCACAAATGATAGGATTAGATACATAGCTCAGCAGACAGTATCACAAATGATAGGATTAGATACATAGTTCAGCAGACAGTATCACACATGATAGGAATAGATACACAGCTCAGCAGACAGTATCACAAATTATAGGGCTCGATACACAGCTCAGAAGACAGTATCACGCATGATAGGATTAGATACATAGCTCAGCAGACAGTATCACACATGTTAGGATTAGATACACAGCTCAGCAGACAGTATCACAAATGATAGGATTAGATACACACCTCAGCAGACAGTATCACACATGATAGGATTTGATACACAGCTCAGCAGACAGTATCACACATGATAGGATTCGATACACAGCTCAGCAGACAGGTATCACAAATGATAGGATTAAATACACAGCTCAGCAGACAGTATCACAAATGATAGGATTAGATACACACCTCAGCATACAGTATCAGAAATGATAGGATTAGATACACACCTCAGCATACAGTATCACAAATGATAGGATTAGATACACAGCTCAGCAGACAGTATTACACATGATAGGCTTAGATACCCAGCTCTGCAGAAAGTATCACACATGGTAGGATTAGATACACAGCTCAGCAGACAGTATCACACATGTTAGGCTTAGATACCCAACTCTGCAGACAGTATCACACATGATAGGATTAGATACACAGCTCAGCAGACTGTATCACATATATTAGGATTAGATACACAGCTCAGCAGCACGCTGTCAGATATTGTACTTCGCTCTCTTATTTTTGTATCTTTCTCTACAGAACTTCATCCCTTTCAGAAGATGACGCACGACAAGCCTTTCTGGAATTTGCTGAGAGTCGCTGTTGTTACAGTTCTACTCCAGCAAGAGAAATTACCATTGAGAATATTGAGACTTTTAGCACCTACCGGGTATGACCACCGTCCTGTCCTGTAGCTCACTTTCTCACATGCCCCCCAACATTTCAAACCCAATCTGCAGGACAATTTAACCCTCACTCCCATCTACACAAAAATTACCTAAAAAAAAACTACCAGAATTGTCCATTCTGTTTCATGGGACAAGCCTATGATAAATAGGATGTTTGGGAGGTACACAAATAACAATACTGGTATTAACCCCCACACTACTCTAGACCACCAACAGTGTTAACCCATTAACTACTAAAGCCTAATAAAGAAGTGAACATTATCCCCTCTACTGCCTTGGATCACCATGAAAATGGAAATTAATCTCTTCACTACCCTAGACCTAGAGTTCTCTGCGTGAAAGAGTGCCAAGCCCCGTCCCGGACAGCAGAGACACTGAGCGGTAACATGACTGATAACGCTCTGCGCCTCTCTGTGATCTTTTTACTACAAGATCACAGTGAGATAAAGTTGTCACTGTAATTTTGTAGTAAAAAGGTCACAGAGAGGCGCAGAGCGTTATCAGTCATGTTGTCATTCTCCATGTCTCTGCGATCCGGAATGGGTCTTGGCACTCTTTCACGCAGAGAATTCCACACACGGCATCTGCTCATGTGAAAGAGCCCTAAGGGAAGACAATTCCCTCCCCTAAACACAAATTTTTTCTGCAAAGGGAGAGAGGTTGAGCCTGGCGGCGCTCGAGACCACGCGGTGTTCAGCCGAACACCGTGTGTGCTCGAGCGCCATGCTCGAGTCCCATCCCCACACATTTCTTGGCTGCTATGCAGCCAATCAGCTTGCGGATCGTTACTGGCATTCACTGTAATGCCGTAGCCATCTTGACTACTGGCATTACAGTGATTGGCTGGCCGGGAATGCGTCATTGGGTGCTCTATAGCACCCGGTGACATGTGACCCGGCTAAGTCTTAGTCAGGGAGAGCTGCTGCAAGGAGGGACAGATAGTGTAGGGATAGAAAATCGCTAGGCATAGAAACATAGAAGATTGACAACAAAAAAAGACTACCTAGTCCATCTAGTCTGCCCTTTTAGGGCTAGTTTTTCTGTTGAAAAGGGCTTTTGGGTCTTTTCAACAGAAAAACTAGCCCTAAAAGGGCAGACTAGATGGACTAGGTGGTCTTTTTCTTTTGCAATATATATTTTTTGTGGGGGGGTTAAAATTGCGCAAGGTGGCCTGACCTTAATACCACCTGCGCAGCTTGTGCATTTAACCTTTCTGTATCCTATATACCTGACATCCGGTGTATTGTTTTCTGCTGGTAATCAAGGTGACATTACCTGCTCTGCGTCTGCTGTATAATGTTTGTGCAAGGAGGCACAGATAGTGTAGGGATAGGATTTGGCTAGGCAGGGCTAGTTGTTCTGTTTAAAACACCCAAAAGTCCTTTTAAGGACTATTGTTATATCTGGCTGCAATATTTTTTTTTCTTTTGGGGCAAAAAAAAAACGCAAGTTTGCCTGACCCTAACACCACCTGCACATCATGTGCATTATAATGTTTTTGTATCCTATGTACCTGACATCCTGTGTCATTTTTACTGCTGCTAATCAAGGCGACATTACCTGTGCTGCGTGTGCAGTATAACGTTTCTGTATCCTAAATACCTGACATCCATTGCTATTTTTTCTGGCGTTAATCAAGGCGACATTCCCTGTGTTGCGTGTGCATTATAACGTTTCTGTATCCTATATACCTGACATCCGGTGTCATTTTTTCTGCCGCTAATCAAGGCGACATTATCTGTGTATCGGAGTGCCTCTTCCTTGTAATTTTTGGCAGCACTTGCGCTTTATATACAAGTAAATATATGTTTCCTAACAATATTTCCTCTAAAAGCAATGTTATCTTTGGTTTTGGGGGGTATTATTGTAATTCCGTAAAAGTTGTGTAATACTCGGACAACATCGTTCCCAGCAGCGACTTTGTAGTCCAAGATGCATCCAGACATCCTCCCCATGCTGTTCCCAAACCATTTCTGTGGTGTTTCCACCATTTTCTGACGTTTCCCTATGGTCCAGGCACCCTCCCCTCTGCAGAGCAGGGGGTGCCCGCTCTTCTCCCATTGACTTCCATTATACTCGGGTGCTCGGCCAAGCACTCGAGCACCACCTAGTGTTCGACCAGAGCACCCGAGCACCTGAACATCACGGTGCTCGATCAACACTAGTGTAGAGCATAAAGCAATATAAGTCAGAATCAGTTCAAAGTAGGTAAAGTAAAGCATCTGCAAAGTTACTCTTTATAATAGATTTTAACTGTAAGCTGATTTACCAGTTAAAATTTTGTTCAAATCTACAAATATGTGACTAATGACTCCTCTATGTTTTCTATTACAGTACAGATTATTCACTTTCATTGAAGAAAGAACGTTTAAATGGAAAAGTAGACCTTATCACGGTATGAGACAGGCAGGTTTTTTTTTATAACGTCGGACTCTTGATTTAGGGAGGTGGGGTCTATTGGGCTTTATGACCCAAATGTATACTAAAGTTTAATCCATGACATTTACCCATCTGTAAACTTAGTGACTGATTATATGACATTGATTTTCCTAAAGGAATTTTTTGGCTGAGTATGTTATTCATCCATGGAGAGTAAAGTAAAGAAGTTTAATTAATGAGGAGAATGGCATTCACCCATGTATTCTGAGGGAGTTTATTACCCCTGCTCCTAGAGGCTACGTTTGCCCACCTTCAAAAACGCCCCCTTCCTCTTGATTGACAGGGCCAGGCAGCTTTCTCCATCTCCTGCCGGCCCTGTCCGCGATCTAAGTCTCGCGCCTGTGCCGTGATGTCCTTTATTTGGCGTAGGCGCAGTGAGTGCAGCAGGCTGGCAGGCTCCGGCTTCCTCACTGCGACTGCGCCAAATAAAGGACGGCGCAGTCGCAGTGAGGAAGTACATTATTCAACCATAGGTCGCAATGACAGCTTCCTCTACCAATAAAACTATTAACATTCATCTTTTAATGTTTTTGTACAGATTTCTCTCCGATAATCTGCAGGCATCATTGATCTCTTAAAGGGTTATTCTCATTTTAGACAATGGGGGCATATCCAGAACAGAGCCCCCGAACTGAATGAGGGCACACTGTGCATGCGCAGCCGCCCTCCATTCATTTCTATGGGGCCGCCGAAAATAGCCGAGCGCTGGCTCCATAAAAATGAATGGGAGCGATGGCTGCGCTTGCGCGCTGCGCTCCCACTCATTTCTATGAGCGCAGCGGTGAGCTGCGCCTGGTGGTGGCCGGACCCTCCAGGCACAGCGCTCCCCGCTCCGTTCTGGATATAGGTGCGGGTCCCAGCGGTGGGACCCGCACCTATAAGACAATGGGGGCATATCCTAGCAATACACCCCCATTGTCTAAGATGAGAATAACCCTTTAAGTTAAATTAATACCCCAAAAAATGATTATTTCATTGGGTGAGACACTCTTCCAATCCTTTCTTCTCACCTTACCATAGAATCAAACAACTGTCTGTGTGTTGCCACCATTTTACCATTTCTTGTGGCGGCGATACATATACTAGTGATTCCTCCCAGAGGGCCCTATATACCGTAGGTTGGTGTAGATGGGGAAAATGTCACCCATTCTTTTTGTCTTTTTGATTATTATCTCAATTTAAAAACTCCCATATAGCTTTTAAACTATCATCATGGGATATGAAAGTATGGAGTGAAGCTACATCAGCCGTTCATAATAACAGATCCCCCCCCCCAATCTCTTTCAATAACCCAATTACATCTGTAGAATCTTTTTATAAAGGATAGAGTAGACCTTACATATTTTTGCGCTATGTTTTTGTAAGACAAGTGCTTGGTATCACACTCATCCTCATTCACTTCTATGGGGCTGATCTGTGCCTAGGCCAGTGACCGATGAATTTGACATTACTTTAGGCCGCGGCGTTACTACAAGCGCTGGTGCTTTCTCAAACAGTTGATCAGAGGATAGGTCATCAGTAGTAAAATCCCGGAAAACTCATTTAGTTCAGTTTAATAAAAAAGATGACATTCATCCATGAGAATTGTTATTGGACAATATGCTGCTATGGTGAAATTAAGAGCCTATTATGTTAATCCTTATTCACTATATTAACTTCTCATTTCTGTTTGATCTATTTCCAGGTGAAGATGTGGATGGTCCAGACGATGGACCTGCCCTTAAGAAATGGGAGGTTGAAGCAAACTGTCCAGAGTGGTTTGAGGAAGGAAAGGATAAAGTGATTGTCCCCCGTACCTCAAGGGTGGAGGTAAAGTAATAGTTGTAGTCAATACATCAACATTTTACATAATATTTGACAGTATTTCAATTTTCCTGATACAGAACTCCAAATCCTCTTCATAGACATAGAGTTACAGTACATGATACAATTCTATCCACCTGCAGTCACCACTAGGGGGAGCTTAACTTCATTGATGATAGATGTTAACATATCAAAAGTTTTCTTTTAGAAGGAAATTCTGGTCTAAGGGTGATTCAAAGCATGACACCATAAATGTGCCTACGTATTATATGGTGTTGGGGTGTTGGCAACACAGAAAGAACGTATTTTATAATGAATCCTTGTCTTGGTTTTTTGCATACAACTTCGAGACTTGGAAAGTGGGCAGTCCTTTTAGTCTTCCCACCCTGATATGTTTCATGTTGAAAGTGTATTGTTGATCCTCATTTATAGTGCACTTGCTAGCCTTTTTAAGGAACAGACAACCTCTGGATTTTTAAAAAAATATTATTTTATTATTTTATGCACTTATGTAGCGCTGCTATATTCCACAGCCCTTTACAGACATTAGCATATTAGGTAACATACATACATGTCTGATGCCCCCAGTACCTTTTGTGGCACACAGTAATAATGTCCAACACAGTGATGATGCCTTATTGGTGCCCACTAAGAGCTGAACTGATCAGTTCACCTACAGCCATGTTTGCACTTATCTCTATGATCAGTGCATGGAGGAAGCAGGAAGTGTCAGTGTTCAGCCTTATGCTATGGACCATACAAGTAGAGATGAGCGAATCATTCAAAATTTTATTCGCCGAACATTCATCAAACTTTTCATAAGATTTGTATATTCTACAAATCTATTCGTCGAATCTGTGTACAAATCATAAGTTATTTGTGGTGTTTTGTGAACATTTGCGCACTATTAACAAAACTTCAGTGGAGAGGAAAGGTGGAGCAGGAGGAACACTCTGAGTCTGACCCCTGGATACATATGGATCCTGTATCAGCAGATGACAGCAGATCATCCGGCTGAGACTGAGATGAGCGTGCCATCCACTCCACTACCTCATCCACTTTCTCCTCCACTACAATTTTGCACCTTGGTGGGTTAGCCTGGTGGAACAACGGCCAAGTATTGTGAATACTACAAATAGAAGCTCCGGCTACAGGTCCTTTGGCACTGCTGCCCCTGTGCCACCTTCTCCTTTATTTAGAGCTCGAGGTCTGGCTGGAACTGGACCTCTTTTTCTTATCCATTCCAGACATTTTTCACTTCACTCTGTGTCCCTGCAGCTGGTCTTTGTCTCTCTCCCTGTCTCTACCCCTGTCTCTCTCCCTGTCTCTCTCCCTATCTCTCTCCCTGTCTCTTTCCCTATCTCTTTCCCTATCTCTCTCCCTGTCTCTCTCCCTGTCTCTCTCCCTATCTCTCTCCCTGTCTCTTTCCCTATCTCTCTCCCTGTCTCTCTCCCTGTCTCTCTCCCTGTCTCTCTCCCTATCTCTCTCCCTGTCTCTCTCCCTATCTCTCTCCCTGTCTCTCTCCCTATCTCTCTCCCTGCCTGATTAATTACTAGACAGAAAAAGGGGGCGTGGAACCTAAAACTAGATAAGCTTTATTACTCAAATGTTTAAAATACCCAGGTGGGTGTATCCAACAGCCAAATATCACACAAAATTAGCCCTAATAACAAAGTGTGTAGGGAGTGGACAGGGATTATGACTTTCCCTGTGTGGCCCTGTAGTATGCCCTAAGCCCAGGGAAACCCCTTAATGGTAGGGGTTCCCTGTCCACGAGCCTATCCTAACACAACCCTAACTTACCCTACAAAGAATTGGCGCAATTGATACGTACTCGCCAAACAAATTCCTATAGCCCGACGCCTTTCCCCCATACAAAAGGGTTCATCAGGGTTAATGTTGGGAAATGAACACAAATCTTGTTGTACAGCTGAATACTGATAACTCAAATCCACTTAAAGAAGTGGGGAAGCCAAAGAAAATAGTAAAAGATTGTTACTTGCCACCAGGTCCAAGATGAAGTAGTCGTCTGATGACCAAGATGTCAGGTCGATCAGATTGGTGGTCAATGGGGACAATAAGAAGGTAGTAAATAGTTGTTACTTGCCACCAAGATGAAATGGTCGTCTGATGGCCAGAATATAAGGTCAATCAGATTGGTGGTCAGTGGGGATAAGAAGGCTTCCTCCTGATTAATTACTAGCCCTGCAGTATCCCTGATGTGTAATATGGATTCCCTGAACAATTACACCCCAGTTTCAACAACACAGGTCTCAGGTCTCTCAGAACTTCACACACAGTGCTTCTGCTCGTCTCAGCAGTCACAGCAGAAGTGATGCGTCACTGGCTTACCGAGCCTGAGCCAATCAGAGAAAGCCCTGCCCACTAGGTCAGGTGACCTCTTTCTTCCCGGGCATTTGCGCATGAATAAGGAACTAACAGTAAAAGTTCGCTAAGTAATTGAATTCGTACGCAAAAGTGTATAGAGTAACTTATAGGTAGCATTAGCGTACAATTTATCGGACAAGTATGTAGTGAATGCGTAGAAAACCTTAGGAACATTTTCGAATCTTAACGGAGCAAATCTCCAAATATTCGGATTTGCAGCTGAAAATTTCCAAGATTCGATACGAATAAAAATTTTTGCGGGAGTTCTTTACGGAGTCTGCTCAGACTGAGGCCTGAGTACAGCTGTCATGGAGTACATACAAATAGGCTGTAAACAGAGACAGATCTTTGATGGGGAGCCCAAATAGAGCAGTGTGGTGTGGTCTAGTGTAGCCACTGTTAGATTGTCTGTGAGCCAGAGTGAGAGACTGTTAGAGACTGGAAGCGTTCCTTCCCGGCAATCACCTGCTCGTCAGAGGAGGAGACACATTTACATGCAGCAATCTCCTCCATAGTATACAGAACAATTAATCACATGATATAATTATACAGGTCCCAGAGCCATAGTGAGCACATGTCTGTGAAAAGTACAGTCAAACCTAATGTCAGTAGTATGCAGACAGGAAAAAAGTGTGTGCGTGCTGGGGGAAGATGCTGCTGGAGAGAGATCCAGCTATTCTCCTGTGTTTTGTCAGCTAGAAAGTGGAGGTGTGAGGAACCAATCATAAGGGTGCTCCACCTATATACATAGATAGGGCCATAGAACAGCTGAGCACTATAGTGAAGAGGGTTAGTCCAGAGCAGAGGCAACCAACTTTCACTTCCTAATTCCTGTACCCTGAAGCAGCTAGAGACTTTTGGAAAAATCAGGATGGGAACCCAAGGACCAGCCAGCCTGCAGCTTGGTAATGCATCCATATTTGTGTGCGCTGCAAGGAGAGACTTGTGAGAAAAGAGATGCCACAATCTGGATGCACCTGTGCAGGATGAGCGTTAGTGTGTCAAGAGAAGAGGAGAAGAGAAAGATATTTGCCCTCTGTGAGAGACTGTGCTGTTTGTGGAACCTGGAGAGAAGCTGTGAAGATAACTACAGATACTATCTTTATTGACAGACTGGTGGCTCCCTGGGAGCACTGTGCATTGCAAGCCAGAGGGAGAGTGACTTGTTGGCCTATTAGCAGTTACTGCTGACTAAGACTCACAGACTCTAGAACCATTAAGCCAGTTGTCTCTTATAAGACTGTAACTAGTGTTGAGCGAATTGAAGTTGATGAAGTGGAATTTGATCCAAATTTCAGGAAAAATTTGATTCATCACTCACACTTCTTGGTAACAAATTGGATTTTTTCTAAATTGGCTGCTGCACATGTTGCAAAAAGGAAGTAAGAAGCCCAGGAAGAAGGGATTACCCATAATGCCATGCAGCCAGCCCATCAGCAGATAGCCAGCCCCTGTGATATCACAGCCCTATAGAAAGTCTCCACCTGCACGGGTTCATCCATTTTCCAGTGAACTTTGTGCAGGGAGAGACGTTACAGGCCCTAGGGACAGTGATTAGTAAAGACTTTATTCACAAAATATTACTATTGAGCAGTTCAGGGACAGCTTAGAGAAAGTGTAGGGATATAATAGGGAGGCTTTTTCCACACTATAGGGAGAGTGCAGGGACAGCCTAAAGATAGTGTAGGGATATAATAGGGAGGCTTTTTCCACACTATAGGGAGAGTGCAGGGACAGCCTAAAGATAGTGTAGGGATATAGTAGTGACGCCTTATCCAGACTACAGGGTGAGAGCAGGGGCCAATAGAACAGTGTAAAGCCTGGCTAATAGGAGCTATTCTATTACAACTTGCTGCACTAATTAAGGTTACAAAGTGCTATAATACTACAGATTTTGGGCTGTTTGCATTCTTTTATACATAAGTACATCCATTCATCCTTGATTCTGGGGTGAAATTGTGCCCTGATACTACAGATTTTAGGGTGTTCACTTTCTTTTATATATAAGTAAATTCTTTAATTGTGTAATTGGGGTGATATTGTGGCCAGATACTAAAAATTTTGGGGTGTTTAGGTTCTTTTATATATAAGTACATCTATTCTTCCTTGATTCTGGGGTGAAATTGCGGCCTGACACTACTGGTCTTTTATCCTTACAGTATGTCCAACAGACAGGTCCTTTTAAGGGAACAGGCAGTGGCCAAAATGTTTCTGGAGCTAGCAGAAGGAGCAGCAGAAGAAGGGGTGATGGTAGCAGCAGTAGCAGCGACAGGCCAGCGCTGACACTGTCATCCGAAGGTCGTGTTTTGCCCAGCAACCCAACTGTCCTTGAATAGTTGACTTGGTCTTCAACATCATCTCAACTGACATCAGACACCCCCAGCCAGGAGTCGGTGGCTTGCTCTGACACCATGCTTAGTTGACATCGCCCAGGAACAAGCTTTGTGCCCCCACCTGTCCTGAACCAGCCTCTTTCATTTTCTGTTCCTCCTGCTCGAGAAGTATTGTATGCCATCAGCTCGGCTCTGCTTTTCAGCAAAGATGAGCTTGTTGAGGACAGTCAACAGCTGCTGCCCAGCCCAGATGAGGAGATCCACTGCTTCCTCCGATAGGTGGGCAAGTAGTGACAATGAGAGTCAATGGGAGCAGGTATTGCGAGCGGTCAGGCACGTGGCCCTGAGACTGATGAGGGGGACATCATTGACGGGCAAACAGTAGTGGATAATGATGCGAGCCGGGTGAAGAGGGGGCTTCATCATCATCATCAGGGGATGCTTGAGCGTGAGGCAACAGCTGAGCCAGTAGCCGTCTCCACCAGACAGAATGGCAGCATATCAAAGGCCAGGAATTTTGAAATGCTGGCACTGAGGGCCAAGGCTCATGGGTGAGTAGGGGGATAATTCCTCTTTCTCTCCAGTGTTTGGGGGATGGACAGCTAAATGCTTCCATGGACCAGTGTGGAGATGCTTGGCGAAACTGGTGTTTAGTGGTGTTGCTATCACATCTTCTTTTTGCTGGGAGCCAGGTGACCTTGTCGCTCCAGAGGGGGAGTAAAAGGGCGACACCGCAGCAGAAGAGGGAGCAGGAGGAGCCTCAGATCTTTTGTGGATTTTCAGGTGTCTATTCCACTGCAGCTCGTGCTTTGCATTTAGATGGTCATGCAGGTGGTGCTCAGGTTGAGAACATTTATGCCTCACTTCAGGCTCTGACTGCACAGCGTGCAAACCACTCACGTCTTGTCGTCAGCAGATTGTCTGAAGAACTGCCACGCCAGGGAACTCCTTGGAGCTGGCTTTGGTGTGCAGTCCCTCGGTGCGGTGGGCAGTAGCAGGCGTACTGGCTAGTGGCCGGTGTTTTTGCACCATGCTCCCTCTTTTGTTGTGCGGCTGGCTCTGCGTGACCGCCACTTCTCCCTTCAAACTGCACATGTTACTTGGATGACCTTGATTCCATGTGGGTTCTAGAACCTAATCATCCTCCACTTCATCTCCTTCCCACTCCTCACCCCTGTCCTCCTTGCTGGCCTGCACACTTCAGAAGGCCGCAGCAGTTGACATCTATGTTTAGTCATCATCATCAGAGACGCAATATGGTGGTTCTTCCACATTCTCATACTCAAACTTAAGTGGTTGGGCATCAGTGCACTCAATCTCTTCCATTTCTGGGTCAGGACTAGGTGGATGGCCCACACAGAAACCCCGCCAGCAGAGTCATCAAAAAGCATCAATGACTATTGCATGACTTGGGGCTCAGACTGCTTGGCTGATTTGCAAAGGGTTGAGGTGGAAGAGAGATTGGGCATGATCCGCCGGTGCCAACTCTACGCTTTCAGCAGGGCAAGGGGTGGAAGACAATGTGAAGGAAGTGGAAGCACTGTCAGCGATCCAATCTACTGCCACCTCTACTTGTTCTGGTATTCGGACCTACAAAATAATGGCCTTACTGTCTGTGTGCACCAGAGGAAGGTGTTTCATTTAGGCACATAGCTCCACCACCACCAACACCAGCAGCACCACAACCACACCCATGTCCCTTATTTAATGCTCTCCTCGTTCTTTGAAGTCACCCGCAAAATTGACAGACAGACAAAATATTGTATTTCTGTGTCACGGATGCAAAGGAGGTGTATTGCACCCAAATAAATGGCTATAGGTCACCCACAGAATTAACAGACAGATTAACTATTGCATTTCTGTGTCACGGGTGTGAAGGAGATGTATTGCACCCCAAAAAATGGCTATAGGTCACCCACAGAATTAACAGCCTCATTAATAGCCTAACACTTTCCCTCACTCGAGCTGTGTCCTATCCCTACACTAGTCAGAGCAGAATGGCGGCGCCACACGTGATTTTGCATTCATACAGCCCAGGTCACGTGCTGCATTGGCCAATTACAGCCATGCCAATACTAGGCATGGCTGTGATGGCTTCCAAGTGCCCACAGCTTAAAAGCTTGTTGATTAGCTGTGCTGCCTTTCAACAAACTTTATTCAGCATCCGAACACAGAATCCGAACATGGACTTCTGCCGCAAAGTCCATGGTTGGGTTCGGTTGCCCGAACCTGTGATGTTCGGTACGAACCCGAACTTTGCAGTATCCCTTTGCATAGGGATAAATATTGACTCCCCACGATGTTAGACCCTCGCTAGCACTCCAAAATGGGGGCATTTTTTCCACCAGGCAGTCTGCGATCACGCTCCACTGCCATGACTGCTGGAGACGGGGGGAAGATGTTGCAGAGTGGAAATTGTTACAGTTTTGGAGCCATTGCTGTGTCAGTGTACAGTAGTAGGAGTGCCAGCTTAGTGCTACAGTTAACAGCCAAGGATAGTCAGGACGTCTGTGAGAGTTAGTCGCATAGTTGTGCAGAGCCGAATCTATAATAAGTAGCAGTTACAACCCCGAGAGTGGTATCTAGGTGGAGAAGGCTATGTAAGAGAGCGTCATCAGTACTTCAGATTCAATTCAACTCTGGATGACCTGTTGGCGTACCGCCAGCTGTGGTCAGGGAATTCTATGATTCTGTCACGAGTGGGCTTGCGTCTGGTATCAGACGTTCTGCGAGGCTTTCAAGAGTGACATAATTTGACATGCTTTTCCCTTGGTTTGGTTACCACACCCCTTCCCTTCAGCTGTTGCCGCTGTGGTAACTAACTTTCTGCCTACTTAGTAGTGTGTGGTGTGGATCTCGGCTGAGATCCGGTTGCTGCGATATCTGCTTAAAGATAAGTGACTTTTTCCCTTTTGTGGTTTTCCTTTTGGAGTCTCCTGTTCGTCCTTACTCTTGGAGGAACGGGTTTACTCTTTCTTGTCACTAGCTGCAGGGTTCTTTAGGGTGCATTTATTATTAGGTTCCTGTGTATGAACTCTCCTACCACCCAGGATTGTTCATACTGGTAGTCAGTCAGGGCCTAGTTTCAGGGTTCCCTGCAGGAGGTGACCGTTTCCCTGGTTTTGGTCTGTTCCCTTCCCTCGTACGCTCGGTGTGGCTATTCCCTACACACCAGAGCGTGACCGATTCAGTGCATGAGCACGCTCAAAATGTGTAAGCGGTAACTGTGAATTTTGAGACTTTTCGATGTGTCTTTAATGGCATAAAGGATTATATACCAACCTTCTTTGTGCCTGGGAGCCAGCCCTCAATATTCGTACACTGCATGATAACGTATAGAGGTGAGGGATCTGGTCTACCTATAGGACATTCTGTCAATCAAGCCCAGAAAATTGTCAGTGAAAGAAAATTAATGTCACTTGTTCAATCTAAAAAGGTCCTCATCATTCCCCAGAGGGGCTCCCTTACAGACTCTGCCCCTTAGTCAAAGATAGTTTGACTCTGTCCTTTCAGTGACATTATATCCCAGTGCATAAAGCCTTGGAGGAGCCGGGACAGATGATGGGACTGGTAGTGGCTCTTCTTATAACACAGTAGATCATGGTGGTTTTCCTCACACCAACGCACTCTAGGGCCAGTGCAGTGGAAGGAGGGGGCACCCTTTCTTCTTCTGGGACATTGATTCTGGGACTGTCTGATGCTAGCTGGGTTGTACATGATGCTAGGCGTTTGTATGGGTGCAAGGCAGGGAGCGTAGGGTGCAATGGCCAGAGTATGGAGAAGGAGTTACAAAACCAGGCCGGGATTAGCAAGACAAATGTCTCTTTTACGTAAGTGTTCTTAAGGGTTCTTAAGTCTTGCCAGTATGTACAGTACAGACTAAAAGTTTGGACACACCTTCTCATTCAGAGTTTTCTGTATTTTCATGAAAATTGTAGATTCACACTGAAGGCATCGAAACTATGAATTAACACATGTGGAATTATATACTTAACAAAAAAGTGTGAAACAACTGAAAATATGTCTTATATTCTAGGTTCTTCAAAGTAGCCACCTTTTGCTTTGATTACTGCTTTGCACACTCTTGGCATTCTCTTAATGAGCTTCAAGAGGTAGTCACCTGAAATGGTATTCCAACAGTCTTGAAGGAGTTCCCAGAGATGCTTAGCACTTGTTGGCCCTTTTGCCTTCACTCTGCGGTCCAGCTCACCCCAAACCATCTCGATTGGGTTCAGGTCTGGTGACTGTGGAGGCCAGGTCATCTGGAGCAGCACCCCATCACTCTCCTTCTTGGTCAAATAGCCCTTACACAGCCTGGAGGTGTTTGGGGTCATTGTCCTGTTGATAAATAAATGATGGCCCAACTAAACGCAAACCGTATGGAATAGCATGCCGCTGCAAGATGTTGTGGTAGCCATGCTGGTTCAGTATAAATCCCCCACACCATCACACCTCCTCCTCCATGCTTCACGGTGGGAACCAGGCATGTAGAGTCCATCCCTTCACAAAGACACGGTGGTTGGAACCAAAGATCTCACATTTGGACTCATCAGACCAAAGCCCAGATCTCCACTGGTCTAATGTCCATTCCTTGTGTTCTCCTTAGCAGTGGTTTCCACCATGAAGGCCTGCTGCACACAGTCTCCTCTTACCAGTTGTAGAGAAGTGTCTGCTGCTAGAACTCTGTGTGGCATTGACCTGGTCTCTAATCTGAGTTGCTGTTAACCTGCCATTTCTGAGGCTGGTGACTCGGATGAACTTCTCCTCCGCAGCAGAGGTGACTCTTGGTCTTCCTTTCTTGGGGCGCAGCTCATGTCAGACAGTTTCTTTATAGCGCTTGATGGTTTTTGCGACTGCATTTGGGGACACTTTCAAAGTTTTCCCAATTTTTCGGACTGACTGACCTTCATTTCTTAAAGTAATGATGGCCGCTCGTTTTTCTTTACTTAGCTGCTTTTTTCTTGCCATAATACAAATTCTAACAGTCTATTCAGTAGGACTATCAGCTGTGTATCCACCTGACTTCTGCCCAACACAACTCATGGTCCCAACCCCATTTATAAGGCAAGAAATCCCACTTATTAAACCTGACAGGGCACACCTGTGAAGTGAAAACCATTTCAGGTGACTACCTCTTGAAGCTCATCAAGAGTGTGCAAAGCAGTAATCAAAGCAAAAGGTGGCTACTTTGAAGAACCTAGAATATAAGACATATTTTCAGTTGTTTCACACTTTTTGTTAAGTATATAATTCCACATGTGTTAATTCATAGTTTTAACGCCTTCAATGTGAATCTACAATTTTCATAGTCATGAAAATACAGAAAACTGAGAAGGTGTGTCCAAACTTTTGGTCTGTACTGTATCTGTTGAAGGGCATATTACTTATTAATATTTTGTGTGATATTAATAGTCAATATGCATAAATAGGCATAGCCGGCTATCGCTAGCTCCACCTATTTATTCCCTTACTGCTGTCTGTTCCCTGCACTAGATGTACTACCTGGTAAAAAGATTTATTATTCAATACTATGTCTACAGTCTACTTATTTTAACTATATATACATATATATTTATATTAACGTAACATATATATATATATATACATATAGTTGCACGACAACACAATACAAAACCTCAGTATAAAACCTAACTACTAGTGATGATCGAGCACCTCTGTGCTCGTCTGCTCGGGTGCTCTGGCTGAGCACTCAGGGGTGCTCAAGTGCTCGGCTGAGCACCTGAGCATAATGAAAGTCAATGGGAGAAAGCCAGACACCCCCGCTCTCGAATGAGGGGAGGGTGTCTGGTCCATATGGAAATGTGAAAAAATGGTGGAAACACCACAGAAATGTTTCTGGAACAGCATCGGGGGGTGGGGGGGTGGGGGTGGGGGGTGGAGGGTGAATTCGTACGCATTAGTGCACAATTAGAGACAAGCGAAGTTGTGTTAAAAAATATTCATTACTCTGGTCCTGTTCGGCGAACATTCCTGCACAAATAACTAACATACAGTCTAGCGTTGTTAAAGGTAAGACACTTGTGGGGAGACTCGAGCAATGCGTAGCGTTAGCATACAAATTATAAGATGCGTAAGCTAATGTGTAACAGTGAACAAACGTGCGGGGAGGAGACTCAAGCATTGCGCTTGAGTACACTCGGTGTTCGGCCAAACACTGAGTGGACCCTAGCGTACGCATGCTCGGCCGAACAGAGAGTTCGGCCGAGCATGCTCGCTCAACACTACTAACTACACTATACAAACCCACATAGAAATACCACCCAGAAACTAACTACACATATACACTCACATACACACATAAACGGCAGCACCCTCCCAAGCCTACACTTAACTGTCCCTAGGAAATACAATACACACGCGGACAAAGGGTTAATGGCGTGGATATTGGCAGGGAAAGATGGCAGGAATGATATTATGGCAGTGAAAGGGTTAAATGCAGAGGTGTAGGGTAGATAGGGTTTTATGGCAGAGATGGGGTTAAATGCAGCAGGGATGAGGTTCGTTGTTGGTATAGGGTATATGGCAAGGAAAGGGTTAAATGCAGGGATTGGGGTAGCGTTGGTGGTATAGGGGTTATATATATATATATACCAGTGTGGGGCCATTTATGAAGGGGGGGCATATAAGGCCCATAGATACATATGGGGCCACAGACCTTGCACATGGGCATTATTTTGGGCCATATTTAAAGGCCCATGCTCATATACATATATATACATATTCATGCATGCATATAAAGGGGGCATGCATGAATATATATATATATATATATATATATATATATATATATTCAATTCTAGCACTTCCTTCTACAGTATCCAAGTGTGAAGAGTGTCTTAACAGTGTCCTCTCACAGCAGCAAAGTGTCTATAGCTAAAGTAGCAGGTTACCTGGCTGATTACTATGCTGGCCCATGGAAAAGTTAAGTTCTCCTCTATCTTCCTTTTTCTCCTGTTGAACGACCTTGCAGGTAGCTTGCAGCCTGTCAGTAAGGAAGAGTACAACCTTACAAGGGCTAAGCAAGTTAACCCTGCCAGTGTTAACCATACCATGCTATGCTGGGTACACTAAAGTATATAACATGACAGAGCATAGCATTACATAACATGGATGATAAACCATTTGCAGATATCCTCTGCTCTTTGGTAGCACACCAATCTTTGATACACAATATATAAAACCAGGTCAATATATTGAGCAGAGGCAGAGGAACATGCCCGCTATATTGCATAAATGATAGGTTTTGGACATGTGAACCCCATGTTTTGAAAGGATCTCATGACTCTTCACATGTAATACATGTTTTTCTGCAGGTATGCGAGAGCTGCAGCGGTCGTGGTAAGATAAAGTGCATGGCGTGTGCTGGAAACGGCAAGGTAAGTAGAAGAAAATGATATAAGCACATTGAATAAAAATAAGAAAGAGCAAGAACATCGCATTACAACAGCTGGTGAGAAGCTTCGCTATTGTAACTTTCTGCTGTATAGACAGAAGAGGAAGTGGGATGATAAGACTTCCAAAAACCAATGTCTTGTGCCCCATAACACATTACCGCACTGTGCCGGATGGCATACCTGCCCACTCTCCCCTTGGTCAACCCGGTAGAGTGGTTGATTCGCACAATTCGGCTGTGGTGAAAGAAGGGTATCTCAAGGTGAGGGAGGAAGCAGGTGCCACAAGGAAGGACAGTGCTCTCCTAGTCTTAGTTAATGGTGAGAAGAGAATCAGGGAAAAGGAACAAGCATGGAGGGTATTGAAAGCACTAGCACTGGAAGAAGAGAGGCTATGTTAGATTGCAAGAGGAAGTTGCCAACCCTATTCACCACAGAACTGAAATGTGGTGTCTGTAACCAATGAGGCTGTATGACACGTCATCGCTGGCAGCCCCTGGAGCCTCTGCAATGAATCAGTGGGGATGATTGAAGAGGGGAGGACTGTTTTCGTATATATTAGCAAATTTGCTGTCTGTCAAAAACGTTTTAAGGCTGGAGTCACACATGCAGCAGTTTTATTTTTGATGCAGTTTTAAGGAACTTTTTAAACCAAAGCCAGAAGTAGAATGCCAAGGACTAATACTTCTCATTTCTGCTGGAACCACTTCCAAGGGGATGTTTTATCGTCACAGAACAGATCTTTTTTGGCTCTGAATGGTATGTGTGGCCCACAATATAGGATGGCAAAATAAGTCAATAGGACACAATTGTAACTTAACCCCTTCCTAACATCTACCATACACGTACAGCACAGCAGAAAGTGACTTCCGTCAGCCGACGTACGGGTAGGGCTGATGGGGCGGGTGCAGGACCACACACAGCATACACAAAGTTTGCAGAGGGAGGGGGCTCCCTCTTGCTGTGGTGATGGGGACCCAATGGCTGGGAAGACAGCCCAATGCCTTCCACAGACATCAGGGCTGCCTTCTACTGAAGCTTGGGTCTTACAGGCAGGCTGTCCATGTATTCCACTGGTAAAACACTGACAGTCAATACATTACAATACACTATGTGTTGTAATTCATTGTAGAGTGACTGTCCCACAATGGGGACAAAAATAAAAATAAACAAAACAATAAAAATTTAAAAAATAGACATATTAGGTATTACCACAATGACGGCTCTATAAAAATATCACATGATGTACCCCGTCAGACACCGTAAAAAATAAAAACTGCACCAAAATAGCCATTTCTTGTCACCTTACCTTACAAAAAGCATAATAGTGAGCGATCAAAAGGTACTATGTGCTCCAAAATGGTAAAAATGAAAACATCAACTCATCCTGCAAAAAAAAATGAGCCCCCACACAAGACGATCAGCTAAAAAAAAAAAAATAATGGCTCTGAGAAAATGGTGACACAAAAACAAAAATGCTTTGCGTAAAAGTGGCAAAACGTAAGAAAAAAAAACTATATGAAATTGGTATCCCTGCAATTGTTCTGACCAGCAAAATAAAGATAACGCGACATTTTTCCAGCATTTCCATGGTGTTCGCCTTTGGCCTTTTCTTTATCCTACTTCTCAAAAAGCTGAATAAAAAGCGATCAAAATTTTCTACTGTATGTACTCCAAAATAGAACCAATGATAAAACCCACTTGAGCTGTCCAAAAACTGCTCCTTCTTTTCTAAACCCTGCTGTGTGCCCAAACAGCAATTTACAACCAAATTTGGGGTATTGCTGCATTCAGGAAAAAATGTTTAACACAATTTGTGGTGCTTTTTTTTCCTGTTACCCCTTGTGAAAATGAAAAATGGGGAGATTATGCAACATTTTATTGGAAAAAATGAGCAGTGTAACTGCCGTTTAATTTTTTATCCCCTAATGGTATAGTACACCCTGCTGTATAAGTGCTTTTGTGCTTTAAAATTTGATCACTCTCAGTTTTACCTGCTTTTAACCCCCACAGATGCATGCTACTTCCATATCCAACTGGTATTATCTCAAGCTGTAGTCAAGGGCAAAACGTCTTCTCTATTTCATAGCAGAAGACGGATCAGCAGGAAGTGGGGGGGAGAGAGCTTAGCCTTGAGAGGCTGGTGCTGGGCTGAGGCAGAAAGTGGAGGGGGGAGAGCTTCTTTAGAGGTTGATATCTCCTGAATGGTACCAGCTAGAAACGTGCAACTTGGCTTGTTTGAAAGAGGACAGTCCAGGCTTGGGAGCTGAAGTCCAAGCAACAGAGGAGAAAACACTGTTAGAAAATGAGTTGGGAGCTGCATACGCTGATGACCTGCTGTTAATACTCACAGATCCTATGTCCTCTCTGCCAGTGATAGAAGATCTGTTTTCTGAGTTTGGTGTAATATCCAATTTTAGGGTCAACATGAGTAAATCCCAAGTCCTTAATGTCTCCCTTCCTTCTAAGCTTGTCTCTCACATTTCCAGTGCTTCACCCTTTGACTGGTCCCAATCATCTATCAAATTTTTGGGTATAAAAATTTCCCCTGAGCTTAGTCAGCTATATAAGCTTAACTTCCCGCCATTATTGCAATCTATTAATAACATCCTAGCAGCTTGGCCCACTCCATATATATCATGGTTTGGGAGGAAGAATATAGCAAAATGTCTTATTTGGCCTAAAGTTACTTATCTGCTTCAGTCTCTGCCAATACATATACCAAGTACATTTTATGCTAACCTAAATAAGATTTTCTCTAAATATATTTGGGACTCAAAGAAACCCAGAATCAGATATGATATCAGATAAGATATGATATCCTCCAACTCCCGAGGCAATACCTTCCCCCCAAGCTTTTGTACAGGCAGTACACCTACATAGACTAATAGATTGGTACAGAACCCCCCCCCCCCCATAAACTATGGGTTCAAATAGAGGAAGACATACTATGGTTCCCCTTCAGACATGTCATATTCTCTGAGACGCCATTTCCCCCCGAACAGGAGTAGACAATCCACTAATTAATGAAACTATTAGGGTTTGGGGAATCAGAGACATACGAAAGAGTTGTGCACCTTTCCCTTCCCCTCTTTTACAAATTAGGGACCTAATCTTTAGTGACGACCCTATATATAACTCTACTATTCCTAGAGAAATATGCTCAAGTAATATCACAATAGAAGCAGTCACTACAACTGGAATGGTTTCCTTATGTGATTCACTAGCAGAGGAATTACACTGCTCTTCCATACCCACATTGGTTTATAACAAATTCCCTATCTCTCTCGGGAAGATCTTAAAGGAAGCAAATATGAATAGACCCATGACAAAGTTTGAAACAATGCTATCTCAACTTAGACCTCCTAAAAAAGTGGTTTCCACATTGCATAAGCTCCTCATAACCCCATCCATCCCAAAACCCCTCCCATTTATTGAGGCTTGGGAAAAGGATCTCACACGGACATTCTCTCCTCCTGACATTGACACCTTGTTTAAAGCTACTAAACAAACATCCAAATGTGTTAGAATGCAGGAAAGTGGATATAAAACACTAACGAGATGGCATCTGACCCCTGTCTTACTAAACAAATACAACCCCAGTTACGACCCTAGATGCTGGAGGTGCGCTGAACAATCTGGTACTTATTTACACATGTGGTGGACTTGCCCACGCTTTAGCCCTTATTGGACCACCGTCATCTCACAAATTAATCAGATACTGCACATTAATCTCCCATTATTGCCGGAAGTATGCTTGCTCCATTTATTTCACGACAAATCTCCCCCACATGTTCAAAGATTGACCAGACATATGTTGGTCGCTGCTAGAATATTGATCCCAACCTTTTGGAAGTCTAACACTCCCCCAACAATTAGACAATGGCAGGACAGAGTGGATGCCATCTACCGCTTGGAAGAACTAGCTAGCTGGGACTCCAAAACACATCCGGCTTTTAAAGCCACTTGGCTCCCTTGGGTGACATATAGGAAGTTCTCCACTACAGATTAAACCCCCATCTTTCCTATTACTTACCTCAATCTCCCTCCTCCCCCCTTGTTCATTGGACAACTGTTTAACTTTTTATATATGTATGTTATTGGGTATTATATATCCTCATCTGCTCCTTCAGCTTTGTGCAGAGACTGTTCCGTTCATACACTTTTTTACTGCTCTACTGCCTTTAAGTTGGTCTTGATACATTACTAAGAGGAGGACACTAATTCTGGGTGGTCTCTTGGATCACTACGGCTTTCTGTAATGCCTAATATTCTTGTATGTGTGTACTAATAGGACAGCGGCCATTTTGTTTCTCCTAATCATTACTCCCGAGACAAAATGAGCCATTATAACTAATAAAATGTATTTGAAAATATATTTATATTAAAGTAATATTTACGTATTTACATTTTATTAATTCCCGGAGAACCCCTTTAAGAAGGTGATTTTACCCCAACTTCTCTACCCCCGTAGCAATTCCAGAATTTGAATTAAGGGTAAGTGTTTTAAATTTACCGAGAGAGTGATCACACGGGTTGTCCCATGAAAAATATTCTACAGTTTTCAAACCAGCACCTGGATCTGAATGCTTTCGTAATTGCATGTCATTAAAAATTTTGTATAACTACTGAGTTATTCAGTAAAATGTATCTGTATAGTGCCACTTAATTTCTTATTTCTTTGACCTATTCACTGAGCAGGCCGCACATGCTAGTTTCAACTTTAACTGCCTCCTGAGCTGTGATAGGAGAGCTGAGACACGCCTCCTGAGCTGTGATAGGGAGAGCTGAGACACGCCTCCTGACTGATAGTAGAGCTGAGACCGCTAGCTGTGATGGAGAGCGAAACACGCTCCTGACTGATGATAAGGAAGCTGAGAACCCTCCTGAGCTGTGATAGGAAGAGCTGAAACGCCTCCTGAGCTGTGATAGGAAAGCTGAGGACACGCCTCCTGAGCTGTGATACAGAGAAGCTGAGACACGCTCCTGAGCTGTGATGAGGGAGGCTGAACACCTCCTGAGCTGTGATAGGAGAGCTGAGACACGCCTCCTGACTGTGATAGGCGAGAGTGAGACACGCTCCTGAGTGTGATAGCGAGCTGAACACGCTCCTGACTGGATGGAGAGCTGAACAACCTCTGACTGTATAGGAGAGCTGAGACCGCCCTGACTGTGATAGAGAGAGCTGAGACACGCCTCCTCGAGCTGTGATAGAGAGCTGAGACACGCCTCCTGAGCTTGATAGGAGAGAGCTGAGGACACGCCTCCTGAGCTGTCCTGATATAGGTAGAGCTGAGACAACCCTCCTGAGCTGTGATAGGTAGAGCTGAACACGCCTTCCTGAGCTGTGATAGAGGAGAGACTGAGACTGAGACACGCCTCCTGAGCTGTGATAGGAGAGCTGAGACACGCTCCTCCTGAGACTGTGATAGGAGAGCTGAGACACGCCTCCTCCTGAGCTGTGATAGAGAGAGCTGAGACACGCCTCCTAGCTCTGAGACACGCCTCCTGAGCGATCTGACATCCTTTATTATAAGAGGCTGAGACCGCCTCCTGAGCTGTGATCTTCCTGAGCCAGACACGCCTGAGCTGTGATAGCCTCCGACAGTAATGCAGCAGAATAGTGACATTTATGCATCATTTAGAATAAACTTTGTAATTGGTAAAAAGTAGGAAAAAAACACATTATTAAATTAAAAATTCAGTAAAAAAATTTTTTTTTTCAAAAAAATCCGCTTTTCAATAAAAAAATAGCAATTTCCCCCATATGATTCTCATTGCCTATCCTAACATCCGACTACATAAAATCATGTAAATTATCCCCTACTGAAAATGACACCGTAATTATAACGTAAAAACTCAGTGAGATGTGTTTTTCTCATCTCTCCAGAAAGAGTTAAAAGGTATCAAATTAGATTAGCAATGCCAATCCCATAGCGAACTCACAAAATATACTTACCTGGGGGCCGCTCCTGGTCCTCGCCAGCCTGGTGTTGGGGGGCAAACTGCAATTGCCAGGCCCCATCCTCTAAGTCTGAATCCAGGTAGGAATTTCGGGCTTAGGATTCCCTGCTCTGACTCCATATTGGCTATACAACCTATATGAACACCTCAAAATATGCTGATAAACTAAACCCCACAGAATATATATATATATATATATATATATATAATATATATAACATATTGCAAACTCAAAAACAGAACCTATGGGACATACTCCAATTACCAATGTAAAAATCCATATCTTTTTTAAAATATATAATGCATCCTCGTGTAAATTTTCTGAAAAATACACAGGATCCACATATACAAGTACGAAGAACAAGCATGGAGGAGATACGGAGAAAAATCTATCCATCCTGCAGCAAGCACAATAAAAAGATATCCAAAGGGATATATTCCCATTAGCAATGAAAGAAAGTGCAATTCTGTGGAGTAGTATAGCTATAGTATCCATACGTAATATTTTCTACCCTGATATATCAATCATAATAGTATCCAAAAAATTGGCCACAATGTCAAAAGCTCAGAAGAGATGAGTCAGGTATATTCAATGGTAAAACAACTACTCTAACTACACAAACACTGCCCACAGCAGAGTGGGATGTCTGGAATCCTTTCCCACCTTTGCAGGACTCTTTGCACATGCCCATCTGTTTAAGGCCCCTTTCTCATGACTGCATGCCCTCTGAGACATACAGTCCGTGAGCGGGCCATATGTCCTGGAGCGGCATAGATCGTGGGCACGGGAGCGCACAGCATCTAGATTACAATGATACTGTGCACGCCGGACCGCCCGTGGAAAAAAAATGATCCTGTTGCATCAGTTGTCATCTGTTTAACACAAAAACGTATGGATATAGCAGCATCTACAGATCCTATAATCCATTCTGTGGTGGCCGTTCAGTGTGAAGGTACCTGAGAAGGTTTTAAGGTTAGAGAAGAATGTTGAAAGGCTTTATAAGAGAAACGGGGCGTTTAAACAGATAAGGATGGATAATTGGCTCAATATAGCCTAAGGCTCCATTCATAGGTCCGTGTTTTGCGGATCTGCAAAAAATGGACACCAGCCATGTGCGTTCCGCAATTTGCGGACCGCACATAATAGAAATGCCTTTTCTTGTCGGTGTTTTCGGACAAGAATAGGACATGTTCTATTTTTTTCGGGAGCCGCGGAACGGAAGTGTGGATGCGGCCGGCACACTGTGTGCCGTCCGCATCTTTTGCGGCCCCATTGAAAGTGAATGGGTCCGCACCCGTTCCGCAAAATTGCAGAACGGATGCAGACAGCATTTGCAGACACGTGAATGGGGCCTTTCCAATGGTGTTTGAAGACAAAGAAGACAAAGAAGTTTGAGCAGTGATAAATTGGTTAATTGATGTAATTGTTACAAAGTAACTCTTTCCTGTTATTTTAGTAAACAGAGATGCATGTTATAGGAAGATAAATACGGTATGTTTTTTATTACAGTGGAGCTCTATGACGTCAGTCTGAGGCATCCGTTTAACGTATATGTTTTTTGTATATGTTAAACAGATGGGAAAAACATAATGTGAACCCAGCCTTAGGCCTCGTCCACATTTCTGTGTCAGTGACACATCCGTGAAAAAAAGCGTACGTGTTTCATCTGTGAAGCTGTCCGTGAAGGATCCGTGGTTGGTCCATGTGTCCATTTTTACGATCCTTGTGGCATCCGTAATTCACTGACGTTGCTCAGCTGAAAATTAATTTCCAAAGAATCTCCTATTAGTCATCAGTGAAAAACGGACACAACACGGATGTGTGTCAGTGATTTTCACGGACCCATAGACTTCAATGGGCGTGCTTGGTCCGCATCACGGATCAAAGTAGTGCATGTCTCCCTCAGTCAGTAAACAAATACTGAAATGTGAACAGACACATTTATATCAATGGATGCGTGTGCTGTCCATGAAAACTGCGGAAAGCACACATCAGTGAAAAACGGAAATGTGGACAAAGCCTTAGAGCAGGGGTAGGGAACCTCCGGCTCTCCAGCTGTTGTGAAACTACAATTCCCAGCATGCTTCATTCATTTCTATGAGAGTTCTTAGAAGAGCAGAGCGAGTATGCTTGCTGGGAGTTGTAGTTTCACAAACAGCTGGAGAGCGGAGGTTCCTACCCCTGCCTTAGAGGCACAAGGCCAACCAGAGTGAGGATCACAAACCCCTTTTAATATATCAGTTTTAAACTGTATCTTCAGTTGTAACCTTCTGACATTTGTTCTGCACGCAGGTATTTTGCGGGTTGTGCTTAGGCACTGGAGAAAACTTCCAAGGCACCTGTTATACGTGCTTTGGAACAGGAGAAAAAATGTGAGTCTTTATCTGTTTATATCTTATAATTCAGGTGGTGATCCCCTTAAGGCCAGTTTCACATGAGGGTATCCAGTTGTGAAATATGCTCCTTGTGACAGCGGCATTTCCCGGGCTGAATTTCTCCTGTTAAACAA
>ONZH01016343.1:0-133430 GCA_900303285.1 Rhinella marina
TCCAAGAAAGCAGTCTTTCCAACGGAAAGACATATCTCTGATAAAGGAACCAATGGATAGAAAGGCAGAGTCTCTCCTGAAGAAATCCTATGTGGCCTCTGCCACGTCCTGTAAAGCAGCCTGTTCTACTGTCCCAGTCGCCAGAGCTCTACGGATCTGGTTGAGCCAGCTTACCCAAGATCTGCTTGATGGAGTCTCTAGAGAAGAAATTCTCTCCAGCTTACCACTTCTTAAAGCCGCTTCTGACTTCCTGTGTGACGCTCCCTTAGATGCCATGAAATTCTCTTCTAGATCTATGGCCCTCACTAACGCAGCCCGCCGGGCTTTATGGATCAAGCAGTGGCCTGGGGATGTTCTTTCAAAGAAACATTTTTGTAGCCTCCCGTTCCAGCCTGATTCCCTCTTTGGACCTCAGTTGGAGAAGATCCTGGAGGCCTTAAATGAAACAAAGGGAAAGTGTTTTCCGGAATCTAAAAGACGACCACGATTTCGTTCCTTTCGTTTTCAGGGAAAAAGATCCCCTAAGTTCAAACGAAGCTTCAGATCAGACCGTCAGGGAAACTTCAGATTCAGGAGAGAGAATACTGCCTTCAAAAAGAAAAATGAGATTAAGAAACAAGCCAATTTATGACGCCAGCCCAACAGAGAAAGTGGGAGCCAGACTTCTTCTCTTTTCAGAACAATGGTCTCAAACCTCATCAGACACTTGGGTAACTACCTTAATAAGACAAGGGTACGCCCTAGAATTCCTAAATCTGCCACCAGACAGATTTATCATCAACTCAAGCAGAAACCCTATTATTCTGGCCCTTCTACAAGATTTCATACAAAAGGGTGCTCTGGAGAAAGTACCTCCTCTAGAAGAAGGAGTAGGGGTCTACTCAAAGGTCTTTCCTGTTCCCAAGCCTGGAGGGAAATGGAGACTGATTATAGATCTCACCTTTCTGAACAAATTTCTCGTCAAGCGGAAATTCAAGATGGAAACTATCCGCTCAGTAGTAGGGCTTTTGAGCAGAGGAGATTTCCTGGCAAAGATAGATCTCTCAGATGCTTATCTACACATCCCGATTTTGCCCAAACACCGCAAATTCCTTCGAGTAGCCCTTCAGACTCCAGCTGCCACTCTTCACTGGCAATTCAGGTGTCTCCCGTTCGGCATTTCCTCAGCACCCAGAACCTTCACCAAGGTGTCAGCAGTTCTGGCGGCAGATCTAAGACTCAAGGGGATCTGTGTAGTCCCATATCTGGACGACTGGCTAGTAAAAGCTTCTTCTTCTCATCAACTTTCTCAGGATCTTCAGACGACTCTTCAGTTGTTACTAAATCATGGGTTCCTGATCAATTACGAAAAATCACACCTCATCGCATCTCAAAAGCTGCAGTTCCTGGGGTTCATCATAGATACTGCCCAGATGACATTAACCTTATCTCCGGAAAGGAGACTGAAAATCAGCAACGGGGTGCGGCTCCTAATTGCTCAGACTTCTGTAACGGTCCGATTTGCCATGAAGATCCTCGGTCTTCTAACCTCGGCCATAGACGGTGTTCCTTGGGCGAAAGCTCATATTCGTTCTCTACAACAGAACATACTAGTCTCATGGAACAAATCTCACTTGCACCTGGACAAAGTAATCAGAGTCCTTCCTTCTACAAAGCAGGATCTGCAATGGTGGTTAGCTCCTTCCCGTCTCCAGAAGGGGAGATCTCTTCTTCCTCGTCCTCACAAGCTCATCACTACGGATGTTTCCTCCTGGGGCTGGGGTGCCCATGTAGACGACCAGTGGATACAGAAGCAGTGGTCGAAGGAAGACAAGCTTTTATCTTCCAACATGAAGGAGCTCAAAGCGGTCAGATTGGCCTTAGTACATTTCCAACCTCTTCTGAAATGCTGCTCTGTCTTAATCCAGTCAGACAACCTGCCCACTGTGTTCTACATCAACAAACAGGGGGGAACCAGGAGTCCACGTATGGAAGCAGAGTGCAGAAAACTGATGAAATGGGCCGAATTAAACACTTGGAACATCTCAGCCCTTCATATCCGAGGAGCCCTCAATCTGAAAGCGGATTGTCTCAGCAGAAATCAGATACTACCATCAGAATGGGGCCTGAACCCAGAAGTGTTTCAGCTAGTAGTGAAGAGAATGGGACATCCAGATCTAGATGCCATGGCCTCGGTAATGAACAGGAAAGTGAAAAGGTTCTGCTCTCTTTACCACTCAAGCCAAGCAATAGCAGTGGACGGTCTATCGATCAGCTGGAAGAGGTTCCTGGTGTATGTGTTCCCACCTTTTCAATTAATTCCGAGAGTGCTAAGGAAAATCCTGGAAGAGGAAGCGGAAGCAATTGCAGTCCTTCCGTTTTGGCCTCGCAGGGCCTGGTTCTCCCTGGCACTATCCCTGTCCAGAGGGAATTATTGGAATCTTCCGTTGAGACCAGACCTGCTGCTCCAGAGAGGGATGTTTCATCCCAATCTCCATCTATTGCATTTAACGGCCTGGAGGCTGAGCGGCAAAGCCTGACACATATGGGGCTCTCTTCTAGAGTGATTTCTACTATTCTCTCTGCCAGAAGACCAGCAACAATCAAATCGTATAATAGAATCTGGGCCTTGTTCAAATCCTGGTGCAGTAGAAATGGCGCAGTCCTGGATAATGTTACCTCTATTCTGCAATTCCTCCAAGACGGTCTGGACAAGGGTCTTAGGTTTAATACCCTTAAAGTGCACTTCACTGCAATCAATGCTCAACTTCAGGGAGTCTTTTCTAATCATATCTTAATCAGATCTTTCTTCAAAGCAGTCAGGATGCTCAATCCAGCGGTTCAAAAGCCTCTGCCTTCCTGGGATCTGGTCCTGGTTCTCTCTGCCTTAACGAGACCTCCATTCGAGCCTCTGCATGAAGCTTCCCTGCATCTTCTCACCTTGAAGTCATTCTTCCTAGTCGCGGTTACCTCAGCTAGAAGGATCAGCGAACTCCAAGCTCTTTCCTATAAGGAACCTTATTTTAGAGATCTGGGGGATTGTGTTGTTCTTCGCACCATGCCTGGATTTCTACCTAAAGTAGCTTCATCCGCTAACATGAATCAGGAGATTTCCTTGCCAGTCTTCTTCCCGGATCCTCAAAATCAAGAAGAAAATAGCCTCCATATGCTTGACGTCAGAAGAGCTATTGTGTTCTACATTCAAAGAACCAGTGTATTCAGAGCTTCTGAAGCTCTTTTTCTACAACATAAGGGACGCAAGGCCAGTAAAGCGACTCTTGCCAGATGGGTCCACAGCGCAATTGAGGAATGCTATGCGAGTAGTGATCTTCCATGTCCATTAAATATTAGGGCGCACTCAACCAGGTCAACAGCTACTTCCTGGGCAGAATTGGCACAAGTTTCCCTTCATCAAATTTGTGCAGCGGCTACTTGGTCCTCAAGCTCCACCTTCATTAAGCACTACAGAATGGATCTCCAGCAGGCATAGGGTTCCTTTTTTGGCAGAAGAGTGCTTGAAGCTGCGACTACGACCCACCCATCGTAACTGCTTCTCAAATCCCATTTGTAGTGTGCTGCCGTAGGACGACCAGGAAAATGAAAATTTACTTACCGAAATTTTTGTTTCCTGTAGTCCGTAGGCAGCACAACGATCCCTCCCTATAATAAATATTTTTTGCTACATATCAATACGAGGTGTGGCTGCTCTTTGCCTCCTTAAGTAGGAGGTGTTCCTGATTAATCAATTAATCTTATACTGCTGTGTAATATGTCTCTTCTGATTGTACCTAGGGGACTAAAACCCATTTGTAGTGTGCTGCCTACGGACTATAGGAAACAAAAATTTCGGTAAGTAAATGTTCATTATATTCTATAGATACATTATACACAGTGATCTCTTATATATTCTATAGATACATTATACACGGTGATCTCTTATATATTCTATAGATACATTATATACAGTGATCTTATATATTCTATATATACATTATATACAGTGATCTCTTATATATTCTATATATACATTATATACAGTGATCTCTTATATATTCTATATATACATTATATACAGTGATCTCTCATATATTCTATATATACATTACACACAGTGATCTCTCATATATTCTATAGATACATTATATACAGTGATCTCTTATATATTCTATAGATACATTACACACAGTGATCTCTCATATATTCTATAGATACATAATATACGGTGATCTCTTATATATTCTATAGATACATTATATACGGTGATCTCTCATATATTCTATAGATACATTATACACAGTGATCTCTTATATATTCTATAGATACATTATATACAGTGATCTCTTATATATTCTATAGATACATTATACACGGTGATCTCTCATATATTCTATAGATACATTATATACGGTGATCTCTTATATATTCTATAGATACATTATATACGGTGATCTCTTATATATTCTATAGATACATTATATACAGTGATCTCTTATATATTCTATAGATACATTATATACAGTGATCTCTTATATATTCTATAGATACATTATATACAGTGATCTCTTATATATTCTATAGATACATTATACACGGTGATCTCTTATATATTCTATAGATACATTATACACGGTGATCTCTCATATATTCTATAGATACATTATACACGGTGATCTCTTATATATTCTATAGATACATTATACACGGTGATCTCTTATATATTCTATAGATACATTATATACAGTGATCTCATATATTCTATAGATACATTATACACAGTGATCTCTTATATATTCTATAGATACATTATATACAGTGATCTCTCATATATTCTATAGATACATTATACACGGTGATCTCTCATATATTCTATAGATACATTATATACAGTGATCTCTCATATATTCTATAGATACATTATACACAGTGATCTCTCATATATTCTATAGATACATTATACACAGTGATCTCTTATATATTCTATAGATACATTATATACAGTGATCTCTCATATATTCTATAGATACATTATACACAGTGATCTCTCATATATTCTATAGATACATTATATACAGTGATCTCTCATATATTCTATAGATACATTATACACAGTGATCTCTCATATATTCTATAGATACATTATATACAGTGATCTCTCATATATTCTATAGATACATTATACACAGTGATCTCTCATATATTCTATAGATACATTATATACAGTGATCTCTTATATATTCTATAGATACATTATATACAGTGATCTCTCATATATTCTATAGATACATTATATACAGTGATCTCTCATATATTCTATAGATACATTATATATAGTGATCTCTCATATATTCTATAGATACATTATACACAGTAATCTCTCATATATTCTATAGATACATTATATACAGTGATCTCTCATATATTCTATAGATACATTATATACAGTGATCTCTCATATATTCTATAGATACATTATACACAGTGATCTCTTATATATTCTATAGATATATTATATACAGTGATCTCTCATATATTCTATAGATACATTATATACAGAGATCTCATATATTCTATAGATACATTATATACAGTGATCTCTCATATATTCTATAGATACATTATATACAGTGATCTCTCATATATTCTATAGATACATTATATATAGTGATCTCTCATATATTCTATAGATACATTATACACAGTAATCTCTCATATATTCTATAGATACATTATACACAGTGATCTCTCATATATTCTATAGATACATTATATACAGTGATCTCTCATATATTCTATAGATACATTATACACAGTGATCTCTTATATATTCTATAGATACATTATATACAGTGATCTCTCATATATTCTATAGATACATTATATACAGTGATCTCTCATATATTCTATAGATACATTATACATAGTGATCTCATATATTCTATAGATACATTATACACAGTGATCTCTCATATATTCTATAGATACATTATATACAGTGATCTCTCATATATTCTATAGATACATTATACATAGTGATCTCATATATTCTATAGATACATTATACACAGTGATCTCTTATATATTCTATAGATACATTATATACAGTGATCTCTTATATATTCTATAGATACATTATATACAGTGATCTCTTATATATTCTATAGATATATTATACACAGAGATCTCTCATATATTCTATATATACATTATATACAGTGATCTCTGATATATTCTATAGATACATTATACATAGTGATCTCATATATTCTATAGATACATTATATACAGTGATCTCTCATATATTCTATAGATACATTATACATAGTGATCTCATATATTCTATAGATACATTATACACAGTGATCTCTCATATATTCTATAGATACATTATATACAGTGATCTCTCATATATTCTATAGATACATTATACATAGTGATCTCATATATTCTATAGATACATTATACACAGTGATCTCTTATATATTCTATAGATACATTATATACAGTGATCTCTCATATATTCTATAGATACATTATATACAGTGATCTCTTATATATTCTATAGATACATTATATACAGTGATCTCTTATATATTCTATAGATACATTATACATAGTGATCTCATATATTCTATAGATACATTATATACAGTGATCTCTCATATATTCTATAGATACATTATACACAGTGATCTCTTATATATTCTATAGATACATTATACACAGTGATCTCTTATATATTCTATAGATACATTATATACAGTGATCTCTCATATATTCTATAGATACATTATATATAGTGATCTCTCATATATTCTATAGATACATTATATATAGTGATCTCTCATATATTCTATAGATACATTATATATAGTGATCTCTCATATATTCTATAGATACATTATATACAGTGATCTCTCATATATTCTATAGATACATTATATACAGTGATCTCTTATATATTCTATAGATACATTATATACAGTGATCTCTCATATATTCTATAGATACATTATATACAGTGATCTCTCATATATTCTATAGATACATTATATACAGTGATCTCTCATATATTCTATAGATACATTATATACAGTGATCTCTTATATATTCTATAGATACATTATATACAGTGATCTCTCATATATTCTATAGATACATTATACACAGTGATCTCTTATATATTCTATAGATACATTATACACAGTGATCTCTTATATATTCTATAGATACATTATATACAGTGATCTCTCATATATTCTATAGATACATTATACACAGTGATCTCTTATATATTCTATAGATACATTATATACAGTGATCTCTTATATATTCTATAGATACATTATATACAGTGATCTCTCATATATTCTATAGATACATTATACACAGTGATCTCTTATATATTCTATAGATACATTATACACAGTGATCTCTCATATATTCTATAGATACATTATATACAGTGATCTCTTATATATTCTATAGATACATTATATACAGTGATCTCTCATATATTCTATAGATACATTATACACAGTGATCTCTTATATATTCTATAGATACATTATATACAGTGATCTCTTATATATTCTATAGATACATTATATACAGTGATCTCTCATATATTCTATAGATACATTATACACAGTGATCTCTTATATATTCTATAGATACATTATACACAGTGATCTCTCATATATTCTATAGATACATTATACACAGTGATCTCTCATATATTCTATAGATACATTATATACAGTGACCTCTTATATATTCTATAGATACATTATACACAGTGATCTCTCATGTATTTTCTATAGATACATTATACACAGTGATCTCTTATATATTCTATAGATACATTATATACAGTGATCTCTTATATATTCTATAGATACATTATACACAGTGATCTCTTATATATTCTATAGATACATTATATACAGTGATCTCTTATATATTCTATAGATACATTATACACAGTGATCTCTTATATATTCTATAGATACATTATATACAGTGATCTCTTATATATTCTATAGATTTATAATACACAGTGATCTGTTATTTGTTCTATAGAATCATTATACATAGAGTGATCTCTCTATGAGAGATCACTTTGTATATGATGTATCTATAGAATATTTTTGAGATGACTCTGTGTATTATGAATCTACATCCACTGTATTATAATCTGTATCCACTACATACAGATTATACAGCCACCACTAGAGTGAGCTCACTACATACAGATTATACAGACACCACTAGAGGGAGCTCACTACATACAGATTATACAGTCACCACTAGAGGGAGCTCACTACATACAGATTATACAGTCACCACTAGAGGGAGCTCACTACATACAGATTATACAGTCACCACTAGAGGGAGCTCACTACATACAGATTATACAGTCACCACTAGAGGGAGCTCACTACATACAGATTATACAGCCACCACTAGAGGGAGCTCACTACATACAGATTATACAGTCACCACTAGGGGAGCTCACTACATACAGATTATACAGTCACCACTAGAGGGAGCTCACTATATACAGATTATACAGTCACCACTAGAGGGAGCTCACTATATACAGATTATACAGTCACCACTAGAGGGAGCTCACTACATACAGATTATACAGCCACCACTAGAGGGAGCTCACTACATACAGATTATACAGCCACCGCTAGAGGGAGCTCACTACATACAGATTATACAGTCACCACTAGAGGAAGCTCACTATATACAGATTATACAGCCACCACTAGAGGGAGCTCACTACATACAGATTATACAGTCACCACTAGAGGGAGCTCACTACATACAGATTATACAGTCACCACTAGAGGGAGCTCACTACATACAGATTATACAGCCACCACTAGAGGGAGCTCACTACATACAGATTATACAGTCACCACTAGGGGAGCTCACTACATACAGATTATACAGTCACCACTAGAGGGAGCTCACTACATACAGATTATACAGTCACCACTAGAGGGAGCTCACTACATACAGATTATACAGTCTCCACTAGAGGGAGCTCACTACATACAGATTATACAGCCACCTATAACCACCTATAATCTGTACATCAGCCCTTCACGTGGTCACACACGGCGAATATGCAGAGGCTGTTTTTATATGTATTTTGTATACCCTGACCAAAATAAGTGGAAAAATACAAGTTTCCGTTCAGTCCAAAATCTAAAATGATCCAAAATGCAAAATAGCCCGAGGAAGAGGAAGCGCGTGGGTTAAAAATGCAGTAAATGGGTTTTCCAGTCTTCTGTAAATACAGTTTAATCCTGGTATAATGGAAAGTTCTGCAGCTTTCTCATAGACTTTGGGGGGGAGCTCACTACATAGAGATTATACAGCCACCACTTCAGGAAGATCACTACATATAGATTATAAAGCCACCACTAGAGGGAGCAGTGAGCTCAGCAGATCTGTTTGAACATGGACCTTTTGTCATATGATCTCCATTCTTTTGAAGGAGGTCACATGACAATGAAGTTCTTGTCAAATTAGTTGATATTACTATGGTAACCCCAGAGCAAGCATAATACTTATGAGGCAGCAGTGAGGAGAGCTGGAGATGAAGAATCATAAGTTGATGATCAGACATTTGCTCAGTAATCTGCACATTATACGATTTTTGCTACAAATGAGTTCTTTGTGTGTAAGATGATCCTGCGCCTCCAGTAAGATTTCCGTCACGTTTTGCGGTCTTTTGGCGTCCATAAACTCCTGTTCCCAGGAGAAGTGGGCACCGTCCACGGAGTGGGGGCTCCTCTGAGAAGCGTCGCTCGGCCCTCTGCTGGATCTCACATGAATGCGCTCTCAGTGAATGTTTGCGTTGGGTTTTTTCCACTGAGGATTACGCAGCCTCAATATTAATCTCCATTACTGTATCTTTCGTGCTGCACCTTCAGAAGTGAAGACGGCTGCGAGATCTCTCATCGTTAACCCATTCAGCACCGGCCTCGTATGTAATCTGTACATCAGCCCTTCACGTGGTCACACACGGCGAATATGCAGAGGCTGTTTTTATATGTATTTTGTATACCCTGACCAAAATAAGTGGAAAAATACAAGTTTCCGTTCAGTCCAAAATCTAAAATGATCCAAAATGCAAAATAGCCCGAGGAAGAGGAAGCGCGTGGGTTAAAAATGCAGTAAATGGGTTTTCCAGTCTTCTGTAAATACAGTTTAATCCTGGTATAATGGAAAGTTCTGCAGCTTTCTCATAGACTTTGGGGGGCATTTATTAAGACGTCGGGATTAATCGATCCCCTGGTGGTGACAGACGCACCACAATTATTAAGAGCTTCAGAGCTGAAATCTACGCCAGCAAGGGAGAGGGTCTGGACTCCAGGTATAATCTCCAGCTTGGAGGTGTAGATTGTAACAGACGTGCCGGGACGGCTATGCCTCGTCCCGCTCCCCGATTCACTTTGCCTACTATTTGGAAGAGTGGCGAGTGGGGCTGAAAACCCCTAAAACCTCACAAAACTGCGACCAGGGTATGATAAATGCCCACCTTTGTGTTTCATTTCTCCACTGTTTTCAAGATCTCTGCTTGCTGACGGTGAAAAGATGACCTAGTTTACATCTAGAGGCTGCAAACTTCTAGTCTTATTATTTGTCGGTGGTGTGGATTTGTTACAATGTATCCAGTGCAGAAAATCCTTTGTGAGCTAAACACATGGCACAGCGCAAAATGGGGGTCATTACTAAGACCGCCTTTTTACGGGTCTTAGATTTACCCCCTACGCTGCCGTAAGATTCGGCTAATTTGTGACGAGGTGTGTATCGCCGCATCTACAGCAGTCCGTGCCCCTGGCGGAAGTAGTTTTTGGCCAACATCTGCTTCCAGAGGTAAATGTTATGAAGTTTGACCCCAGTGCCGCCCCTGACACGCCCCCGCTCTACTCCAGTCCCATCCAACTGTCAAACACTAAATATTGTCCACCAGCCGGTCAAAAAAGTGACATGTGATTTTTTTTTTTTTACGACTAAAACAGTCGTGAGTCCCTTGATAAATGACCCCCAATGTCTCTCCTATCTATTAATGTAAGCCGGGCTGAGGATTGTCTGGACTGTACACAGTACAGGATGAAAACCCGTCCAGATCTAACGCTTTTCACAGCTGAGGGTTTGTTACAGTTGTATCGAGTCCAGATAATCCACTTTGATCTAAACAAGTCAGCAATGCCCGGGGCACAGGTCCTGATTAGAGATGAGCGAATTTCCGGTTATGAAATTCGTTTGCGATTCGTTTACTGGTAAAACGTGAACTGCGTTATGGATTCCGTTGCCACGAACCATAACACAATTCTATGAATGAATGCATTTAGAGGTATTCCGTTATTCATTCCGTCCTAACAGAAGTCTATGGGCTGTATATCGGATAGGAGAGAACTCCCCTGCACAATGGGACGGATCCGTTTTGCAGCCCATAGACTTCTATTATGACCTCTAAATGCATTCCGTCATAGAACTGCGTTATGGTTCGTGGTAATGGAATCCATAACGCAATTCACGTTTTACCAGTAAACAAATCGCAAACGAATTCCTAAATATGAAATTCGCTCATCTCTAGTCCTGATAGTTTGTTTGGCTATATTCACATGACCGTATGAGAGAGTCCTAATCCGTTGCGCAATTTTGCAGAACGGTTGCGGACCCATTCATTTCAATGGGGCCGCAATAGATGCGGATAGCACACCGTGTGCTGTCCGCATCCGTAGCTCCGTTCCGCAGCCCCGTGAAAAATATAGATTGTGTCCTATTGCGTCTGTAATTGCGGACGAGAATAGGCATTTTCTATGATAGCGGTGGCATGTGCGGTCCGCAAATTGCTGAATGCACATGGGCCAGTATCCGTGTTTTGCGGACCCATGTGAATGTGGCCTTACAATGTATCAGTCTGGAGTCCAGTATGTTCACATCACACAGCATTGTCTAGACTGGATACTTTGTAACAAGCTGTGCAATGTATTCGGTCAGAACGGATGTAAACAGGAACCTTTCACTGACAGCAAACAATCTGGTGGGCGGTGAAGAACTGAAACACTCGGGGCGGGGGGATTTATTAAAACTGGCTTATTTACCCATAGCAACCAATCAAATGTGACTTGAATAAAAGGATCAGTCGGATTGGTCGCCCTGGAGTATTACTGAGAGCTTTTCATTATCCAGTAATTAAGCGTCAAACACTGACGTCCACTTTATGTGCTTAGCCTGGCTGCACCTGATTGCTCTGGATGAGCCTCGGATGCTTTCACAGCTCTTACATAACTCAGCCTCGTAAATTCTTTATCCCACTAATAAAGGGATAACTCTCGCCGCCGAAACACAGTCAGCGGATTAGGACAGACGGGATTTTTTTTTCTCGTGTGTGATCACAACACGTCAGGACGGCGAGCGCTGCAGATACATGTTGTTACACCGTCTGAAGAATTTGTGTCATGATTCTCCCGCCGCCATCATTAGTCAGCTGGATAAACACCGTCAGCTGATGGCTTCAATCCACAAACCACAATGGAGTACTACGCTCACGGAGAGCCGCTGCCGTGTCAGCAGGATACACCATTTCTTTTCTTTTTTTACATTTTATCCATCGTTTACATTTACGAAAAATAATAAATCCTGCGTTTTCTGCTGAATTGTCCATCAGTTGGGCTAACGTCATCCTGGAAAATTGTATTATCTTTAACATAGCCAAGACGGATCCGTCATGAACTCCATTGTAAGTCAATGGTGTCAGAAAAAATGGATCCGTCCCATTGACTTGCATTGTGAGTCATGATGGATCTGTTTTGCTCCACATCCCAGGACGGAAAGAAAACCGCAGCATGCTGCTCTCCGGTATGAGAACGGAGCGGGATGCGTTCTGGTGACTCCATTCTGTTCAGTTACATTTTGTTCCCAGTGACAATGAATAAGAACAAAACGGAAGCGCTTTTCTACGGTATTGAGCCCCTCTGACGGATCTCAATTCCGGAAAATAGAAACGCTGGTGTGAAAGAAGCCTTAGTTCTGTTGCGATCATTTTCTAGAAAATTCTCAATTTGTCGCATGCTGTTTGATATTTTTGGTGCATCTTGAAAAAAGATGAGCAAAGTATTGATAAATTCGCTGAATTTTACCAAAAAATTTGCCTTGTGACGAAGAGCATTTCTTTGTAAGTAGTGGGTGCAATGACAGAGAACGGCGATTGCACTTCCCCCGTCATTGTGCCCCTCAGACGCCGCGTTCATAGCTGATCGCAGCATCTGACACCAATAATAAAATAATAAAATAATAAAAAAATTACTAAAATCAACTTACCTCATCCATTTGAGTGTGAAGCGCCTTCCTCCGCCATCTTGATTGAAGATCTAGGGCAAAATCTTGGACTGCGCGGGATGACGTCATCATGTTGGCCAGTGTGGTGACATCATACATCGCCACGCACAGGATCTTCAATCAACATGGAGGCCGGTAAGTATGATATTTTTTATTTTTTATTTTTTACCGCCATTCAGGGAAAATCAATTAGTGACCACGAAGCAGAAGGAAATTAGGTTTTGCGGCGATCAAATTTTCCCTGAAATTTGTATCGAAGTCCTCGTGATTTGCTCAATACTCAATACCATCCCCCATACAGAGTGAGATTGCGCCATTGTTTCTAACTTTTTTCTAAAGTCTCATTTGATAAATCTAGCGTATACTTACTCGCCCGCCGTCAAACCCACTTTGGCATTAATTAAATTTGCCTTTTTTTATCTCAGAAAATCAGCGTAAAGGGCTTAATAAATGTTCCCCTTCATCGTTAGTCCAGGGTCTGCCTCGTTCTACTGTCTGAAGGTTATCAAGGAAGGTGGGAGGTGGAGAGGGGGGAGAACGCAGGATCAGACGAACGCAGGGATTGTTTGTAAGCTGTAACCATGGAGACACATAGGTCTGCATGGAAGCTGCGTACACAAAACATTATTGTAGGGATCGGATGGTTGCGAAGGTATAGACGCCCGTATAAAACCGCTGATCTTCGTGGCTCTTTCTTCTCTGGTTCCAGTTCATCTATTGAGTAAATGAAAGAGAAGAATCAACAAGGGCTGGAAGACGGCGCAGAGCGGAATTCTGGGAATTACATAGATAGAAATGTAACGCGTGGCTGAACATAGTAAATATTAGCGCAGAGACGAGAGAGGACAAATAGAAAAACAAAACTGAAATCCTTATTGAATAGATAAAGCTAGAAAATACTTGAATTATACTGAAGTTTCAGTTGGGGGTGTGTATATCGCGACTGCCGAACCGTACACCCTGCACTGGTGTGAGGTGACTCTTAATAAATTCGGCTCACCTCCGCCCTGCCATGCGCCAGATACTGAATTCATGGGATGCGGAGCAAATGGGCTCCGTCAATGCAAGTCAATGGGGACGGATCCATGTACTCTGACACAATAGAAAACGGATCCGTCCCCCATGGACTTTCAGTGGAGTTCATGACGGATCCATCCTGGTAATGTTAAAGACAATACAACCGGATCCGTTCAGAACGGATGCAGGCGGTCGTATTATCAGTAACGGAAGCGTTTTTTGCCAATCCAAGACGGATCCAGAAAAAACACTGGTGTGGAAGTAGCCTTACTCGTTTCGGCAGACTGTTCCGACACGCAAGCAGCAGTTTTTGTCCATCCATCTCTCGGCCATATTTGCCGTGCTGCGGTCGGATCTACGCTGCTCCTCATTATAGTGAATGGGGCCGGGCGGACTTCCGGCAGCTCATGGATGTACACTGTTGTTACGGATCCGGCAGGCTGTTCTCCTACCGGAACGGGTAACACCAGTGTAAAACAGCCCTAAGTCCTTCTCCTTGGAAAAGTGGCGAGAAGGGTGCGGCAGGTCAATTTCTGCACAAACCCCCCTCCCCCACCCACAAAGTGTACATGACGTTATGTTGTGTAATCTCATAGACTTTACTGGGACTGTCCTAGGTTGAGGTTTATCTGCACGGGAATCCGTGGACTTACGCTTACCGTGGCACTTTAAGTGGAGCAGCTAAACAGACTTGTTAGAAGTGTTGTGAACCATAAGAGAGTTTGTACGTTCGCCCAGTGCTCGAGGAGATTCCTCCGGGATTCCGTCCACATTCCAAAGACATACTGATAGGGAATTTAGATTGTGAGCTCCTGGGGACAGCCCGATGCTAATGTCTGTACAGCGCTGCGGAATATGTCTATGCGCTATATAAGTGAGTATAATAAATACATGATTGATGTACGGAGCAATCTGTGCCAAATACGTGATGCTAAAGACTTCCCAACATTTGTGGGCTTTTATTTGCCAACCTGCATGAATGGCGCACACGGCTCGACACACGGCTGTTCTGGTGGTTTCTTTACTGTTCCTGTTTCTTTAGCGCCCCGATCCCCGTGTTTCCAGGTCACATGACTTGTCGTAAATAAGAACATAAAGTGCAGATTTAGGACTTCTGCTCGGAGGTGTTGTTATTTCCATGGGATATCGTTCCGTTTGAGAAGATGAGATTTCCATGGGAAGCGATTGTGGCAATGACTTCATGATGAAAACAAAAGTTCAGGATGTCACATCTGGGAGCAATATCCAGGCTCCCAGTATAAAGCTCCAGCAGCCATTCAGGAGCTCGGCATAGTCCGTAGGAACCGGAGATCGGAGGGTTGATAATGGCTCCCTGCTCTGATGAAGGTCCTCAGGACCTGCAGATATGAAGGGCCGCCCAACGCTCTGGAACTAAAGCTCATCCATTGTACGTGTAATGAACTTCTGCAACTGTCTGTTTCAATTCTTCACCATGTTAACATCTCTGCTTGCCTTGAGTGAATTGTAACACTTTTTTATATTCAGGGACTGAGAGCCTGTCCTGATCAAGGTCCCACAACTCAGGACCAGTGGTTAGGTGTGCGGCCTGTCTCTCGATGCCAGTTGGCAGCTCCAGCAACCACTGTCCGCTGGTCCTGGTGGGCTTGGCCCACAAATCTTAGCCCTAAAATCTACTGCCCGTGTGTTTCTTATATGAAAAGTACTGCATAACATACATGGAATACACATCAACACGGGAAGACAACAATGTACTAAAGTAACTCACAGATGGACGACAGGAGCTGAGTGATCAGGGGCGGATTGGCCATAGACCTTACAGAGAAATTTCCTGGTGGGCCGATGCCCAGGGGGCCGCCAGGGCCCTCCTCACGGCCAGTTGATGTTTTTGGGGATGTATTTTGTGATGGACTCTGGTATTTGTCTCTGTTGGGGCGGATAATGTGCCACAATATGGTATTGTTGGCCCTGCCTTCCATCAATTTGGACCCGACTACAAAACGGGGCCACTTTTAGCATTTCTTCCAGGGCCACTTCAAGTTCCCAGTCCGCCCCTGTGAGCGATGATCGCCACGGATAGAGGAGATGGGAGTTCAGCAATGGAATGGATGGTGGATATGGCATACAAGATGGTAATGGATGTTACACAGATCTTATCCTGCTCTGAAATTCAGCCCAGCAACAAGACAGAACTAAAACCTAACTGCAACATACACACTCTAAAGCTCAGCAATGAAAGGCCGTCGGACCACAGGTCCCAGGAGACACAGATGCAATACATTGGCCTAGAAATGGTACTAAGGAAATAATGCACAGAGCATATGCTATCCCCAGCAGCCAGAGCAGCAAGAGGACTAATTATATGGATATAGTCATTTAAACAGAGCTTCCGCTGTGCCATCTCACCTGTAGATCAAGGTCCATCCTTTGTTATTTGACTCTGACCTTGGTATCCTTTCTGCATTGTGTTTCTGTCTCGATCCTTGGATTTGTTGCTGGTTCCTGATGTCCTACTCCTGGTTCTGACTCCTGTCCCTTCCTCTGACTACATCCTCTGACTTGTCTCATCCTGACCGATTTCATGGTAATGATCCTTGGCTATGTTCTTGACTATCCTTCACTTCCGTCAGCACACCTGCCGCCAATCAGTGACGTTCCTGGAGAACAGGTAAGTCCGTACCTGAATGAGGAAGCTCCTTACACTCCTTATACTCCGTAGATGGTCCACTTCTTTTGTAGGAGATGTAACATGCGGCACAATTGTGACCATTCTAATATAAACCATATGGGCCCTCCCCAAGATAACCATTCTTGACTCATTCCTGACCGCCCATATGATTCAGTCATCTTCTCCGGCCCATCGGTGGTGGGAAGTGCCATGTAAGATCTAAGACTCTGGTCTAAATTTGTAATTCCAGATTCCTCAGATGCCGGGGAGATGATAATGTAATCGGCCTCCACCAGATATGGCCGCCTCTTCAAAGGGCAAAGAGAAAACATCTGTGTGACCCAATGATGATTCAGATTGTGGATGAAGCCAACCCCATGGTCTTCTATCTGTGAGTATGATCTCCTCTGGTTACTCATGATGCTCTCACCTCCTGTATGTCTTCATCTACAAGGTAAAGAGTACGGTCTGTCTATGATTAGTCTTAAAGTGCACCCATCTTCAAAATAAAGTGAAATAAAGCAATGCACGCTGCCATGAATGTGTCTTTGTTTGGTCAAACCCCTTGCCATTCCCTTACTTATGTAGGCCATATGCTCCAGACCACTATGACGACTACTTCTGATGACTGGACTGCTTGCTCCACATACATCATTGGCCCCTGGCATTTGCAGCCATCCCCACCATCTGTAGGTAAATTTAATCCCCAGAATTAAGCTAGACCTCAGACCAGACCCCAAAATTGTTTGAGATACCACATTGTATCAAATACAGACTCCTCATCAGACTGCAAAATTTACTCAGACCCCTAAAAATAATCAGACCTCAGATCATATCCTAAAATTACTACAGACCTCAAACCAAACCCCAAATAGATTGAGGCCACAGACCAAATCCCTTAAAGGGGTTGGCCACTTTCTGGCTACTGGTGGCCAATGTATAGGTAAGATGACTATTATTATATTTATATATATATATATTTATATTTTATATATTTATATATATATATATATTATATATATATTATTATATATATTATATATAATAATTATATATTATTATTATACTTATTGATACAGCCCTTGTAGAAATTCTGTGCTGTTTTGTATATTTCATAAGTCATGTCGCTTTGTTAGGCAGATCTTCTGTGCTGTCCTCATAGAGGTCCTCTCCATAAGATGGCCGCTAAAGGAGGGTCATGTGACCAGACACATCACTCCGCCTCCTCCAATCTAATACAATGTGTCAGAGCTAAAACCTCAACAGTGAAATACAGATGGTGGGTGCAGGGTGTTTGAATGGAGGAGACTGAGTAATTTATCTGGTCACATGACCCTCCATCAGTGGCCATTTTATGGACAGGACCTCTGTGTGGACAGTACAAAAGACCTTGTGAACAAGGGAGAGAACCTTACTAAATATAGAAAATGGTGCAGAATACCAACCAAAGACTATATTAGTAAGTGCCATATAATCATCTTACAAAGACATTGGTCAACAGTAACCAGAAAGTGGCCGATCCCTTTAAATTAATTCATACTCCAGACTAGATGTCTAAATAAATGCAAACTTCAGACTAGAACCTCCTCTTCCAGGTGTGATGTCACAGCTATTTACTGTGCTCTGAGCCAATCAGATGTGTCTCCTTGGTGCTCCTCCTCTTACATTTCATCTTGTAGTGTGTGGGGGCACTAAGGAGGCATAACTGCCATGTGGGGGCACTAAGGGGGCATTGTACTGTATGTGGGCACTAAGGGGGTATAAGTATAGTGGGGGGGCACTAAGATGGTATAACTAAAGTGTGGGGGCACTAAGGGGGCATTGTACTGTGTGTGGGCACTAAGAAGGTATAACTACAGTGTAGGGGCACTGAGAGGGTATAACTACAATGCGAGGGCACTAAGAGGGTATAACTACAGTGTGGGGGCACTAAGAGGGTATAACTACAATGCGGGGCACTAAGGGGGTATAACTACAATGCGGGGGCACTAAGAGGGTATAACTACAATGTGGGGCACTAAGAGGGTATAACTACAATGCGGGGCTCTAAGATGGTATAACTACAGTGTGGGAGCACTAAGAGGGTATAACTACAATGCGGGGCACTAAGGGGGTATAACTACAATGCGGGGGCACTAAGAGGGTATAACTACAGTGTGGGGGCACTAAGAGGGTATAACTACAGTGTGGGGGCACTAAGAGGGTATAACTACAGTGTGGGAGCACTAAGAGGGTATAACTACAATGCGGGGCACTAAGGGGGTATAACTACAATGCAGGGGCACTAAGAGGGTATAACTACTGTGTGGGGGCACTAAGATGGTATAACTACTGTGTGGGGGCACTAAGAGGGTATAACCACAGTGCGGGGGCACTAAGAGGGTATAACTACTGTGTGGGGGCACTAAGAGGGTATAATTACAATGCGGGGCACTAAGAGGGTATAATTACTGTGTGGGGGCACTAAGAGGGTATAACTACTGTGTGGGGGCACTAAGAGGGTATAACTACTATGTGGGGCACTAAGAAGGTATAATTACAGTGCGGGGGAACTAAGAGGGTATAACTACAATGCGGGGGGCACTAAGAGGGTATAACTACAGTGCGGGGGAACTAAGAGGGTATAACTACAATGCGGGGGCACTAAGAGGGTATAACTACTGTGTGGGGGCACTAAGAGGGTATAACTACAGTGTGGGGGCACTAAGAGGGTATAACTACAGTGTGGGAGCACTAAGAGGGTATAACTACAGTGTGGGGGGCACTAAGAGGGTATAACTACAATGCAGGGGCACTAAGAGGGTATAACTACAGTGCGGGGGCACTAAGAGGGTATAACTACAGTGTGGGGGCACTAAGAGGGTATAACTACAGTGTGGGGGCACTAAGGGGGCATTGTACTGTGTGTGGGCACTAAGGTGATATAACTACAGTGCAGGGGCACTAAGAGGGTATAACTACAGTGTAGGGGCCACTAAGAGGGTATAACTACAGTGCAGGGGCACTAAGAAGGTATAACTACAGTGTAGGGGCACTAAGAGGGTATAACTACAATGCAGGGGCACTAAGAGGGTATAACTACTGTGTGGGGGCACTAAGAGGGTATAACTACAATGCGGGGGCACTAAGAGGGTATAACTACTGTGTGGGGGCACTAAGAGGGTATAACTACAATGCAGGGGCACTAAGAGGGTATAACTACAGTGTGGGAGCACAAAGAGGGTATAACTACAATGCGGGGGCACTAAGAGGGTATAATTACAATGCGGGGCACTAAGAGGGTATAACTACTGTGTGGGGGCACTTAGAGGGTATAACTACTGTGTGGGGGCACTAAGAGGGTAAAACTACAATGTGGGGGCACTAAGAGGGTATAACTACTGTGTGGTGGCACTAAGAGGGTATAACTACAATGCGGGGGCACTAAGAGGGTATAACTACTGTGTGGGGGGCACTTAGAGGGTATAACTACTGTGTGGGGGCACTAAGAGGGTAAAACTACAATGTGGGGGCACTAAGAGGGTATAACTACGGTGCGGGGGCACTAAGAGGGTATAACTACGGTGCGGGGGCACTAAGAGGGTATAACTACAGTGTGGTGGCACTAAGAGGGTATAACTACAGTGTGGTGGCACTAAAGGGGTATAACTATTTTGTAGGAGCACTAAGGGGGCATAACTACTGTGCAGGGGCACTAAATGAGTATAACTTCTGTGAAAAAGCACTAAGTGGGCATCACTTCTCAGTGGGTGGCAGTTGTATGGCGAGCATGGGCGGTCTTGACTAGCCACTGGAGGGGGGGGTGCGGAGAAGCTGCTAAGTACATGGGGAGAGGGGGGGCATTGAAATATTTGCTATGGGGCCAGCCTTTTCTAGTTCCATCCCTGTACAGAACATACCCTCCGGCCATCCTCCCCTGTCTACTGTCCAGATCAGGCATACCCAACCTGCGGCCCTCCAGCTGTTGCAAAACTACTACTCCCAGGATGCCTTAATAGCTGTAGGCTGTCCAAGCATGCTGGGAGTTTTTCAACAGCTGGAGGGCCACAGGTTGGGCATCCCTGGTCCAGATCATTTCTCTGCTGACCATAAATTCATAACTAACTGGCATAAGTTTTGCAACTTTCTAATTAACTTTGCCTTTTAATTCTTCGTCATTTACAAGATCTCTGCTGGCTGTCAGTGAATGGAAACCGTTTGTGTATTTTTACTTTATTCCTGTTTCTTATAGAGCTCCGATATAGATCTGTAGAGACTGCCATCAGTAGCCACACAACAGAGTAAGGCCTTGTCCGATCCTTTTTTTTTTTTTTTGCGGATTGATGGATCCATTCATTTCAATGAAACTACAAAAAATGTGGAAATGGATGCCACACGGACGTCATCCGTATTGTTTTGCAGACCTCATGTTGTGTGAATGCCCCCTTACAATGTATCCTGGCCATTAGATGATTGTTACACAGGGGCAGAGCCTATTATCCAATGCTATCTAATGGATTTGTGTCACCCTAATTACAAATGGTCGCCCCGATAACAATCCCTCTTTAAATTCCCATTTTACGTCTTTTTTGCTCAGTGTTAGTCACTTCTCCATCTCACCGCCCTCCGTGGCCCCGTGTCCTACATATTGTCTGATTGTCAGCGGTGGGGTCAGTCACAAGCTGGAGATTTGTAAAGGAAATTAAAGTTCTGTCCCGTTAACATCACAGCGAGGGCTGGGAAAGTTTGGACTTGGAGTCTACACAACAATCTGTTGTTCTAGCTTCTTTCCTGTTTCATCATTCTTTGGACGGGCCGCAGGGAAACGCTCTCACATCGCCCTTTCCACATTGATGACCACTTTCTAAGACTCTGCCGTCGGTCTCTGTGATATGTTTGTGCATCACCTTCAACCAACCAAACTCTGGTTACACGGTGCCTTGGATTAATAGGCTCGTCTGCCTGGATAAGCCCTTGAATATGATCTAGAAGGGTAGATAGCTGTGATAACAGGGAGTGGGAGCCCACTAATTGGGATGTCTGAGCTCCTCTCCCTCTGGAGGACATGGAGGACCCAACTGATTTTAATCGGCGCCATATAATGCTGCAGGGGACTGGAGGAGATTTAGAGGACGAAAAAATTCTCTGCTACATCAGTTTCAGGTGCTTGTACAACGTCTTTGAGCCTACAGGTGGCACCAGAGAGTCAGTCTTCCTCCTTCTGGAGGAGAGCTATTTTGCATACTTTTTCCCAGGCAGCATTGCTCAAGACACCCTACCAGATGCATCTCTGCATGGAGAGTCTTGGCACCTAACAAAATGCTAAATGTTTGTTTCTATCCTCACTCAGTTCTAGGTGAAGAATCCCTTTACATGGGGTGACATTTTTTCCTGGTCATTCTTCTATATTACTTACCTAGTCATGGATGTGTCCTGAATGGGGAGAGGGGAGTAAGCAGCTGCCAGACAGATCTGTCCCCTCCAGACTCCTCTGTCCCCTCCAGACTCCTGTGTCTCCTCCAGACTCCTCTGTCCCCTCTGGACTCCTGTGTCTCCTCCAGACTCCTCTGTCCTCCTCCAAACTCCTCTGTCCTCCTCCAGACTCTCTATCTCTTCCAGACTCCTCTGTCCCCTCCAGACTCCTCTGTCCCCTCCAGACCTCTCTGTCCCCTCCAGAACCTCTCTGTCCCTCCAGAACTCTCTGTCCTCCTCCAGACTCCTCTGTCCTCCTCCAGACTCCTCTGTCCCCCTCCAGACTCCTCTGTCCCCCTCCAGACTCCTCTGTCCCCCTCCAGACACCTCTGTCCCCCTCCAGACACCTCTGTCCTCCTCCAGACCTCTGGACTCCTCTGTCCTCCTCCAGACTCCTCTGTCCTCATGCAGGCTCCTCTGTCCTCCTCCAGACTCCTCTGTCCTCCTTCCCGACCCCTCTGTCCTCCTCCAGACTCCTCTGTCCTCCTCCAGACTCATCTGTCCCCTCTCCAGACTCATCTGTCCCCCTCCAGACTCCTCTGTCCTCCTCCAGACCACTACTGTCCTCCTCCAGACCCCTCTGTCCTCCTCCAGACTCCTCTGTCCTCCTCCAGACTCCTCTGTCCTCCTCCAGACTCCTCTGTCCTCCTCCAGACTCCTCTGTCCCTCCAGACTCCTCTGTCCTCCTCCAGACCCCTCTGTCCTCCTCCAGACCCCTCTGTCCTCCTCCAGACCCTCTGTCCTCCTCCAGACTCCTCTGTCCTCCTCCAGACTCCTCTGTCCCTCCAGACTCCTCTGTCCCCTCCAGACTCCTCTGTCCCTCCAGACTCCTCTGTCCTCCTCCATACTCTTCTGTCCTCCTCCATACTCTTCTGTCCTCCTCCATACTCCTCTGTCCTCCTCCAGACTCCTCTGTCCTCCTCCAGACTCATCTGTCCCCCTCCAGACTCCTCTGTCCCCCTCCAGACCACTCTGTCTTCCTCCAGACCACTCTGTCTTCCTCCAGACCACTCTGTCTTCCTCCAGACTCCTCTGTCCCTCCAGACTCCTCTGTCCCTTCCAGACCCCTCTGTCCTCCTCCAGACCCCTCTTGTCCTCCTCCAGACCCCTCTGTCCTCCTCCAGACTCCTCTGTCCTCCTCCAGACTCCTCTGTCCTCTCCAGACCCCTCTGTCTTCCTCCAGACTCCTCTGTCTTCCTCCAGACTCCTCTGTCCTCCTCCAGACTCCTCTGTCCTCCTCCAGACTCCTCTGTCCTCCTCCAGACTCCTCTGTCCCTCCAGACTCCTCTGTCCTCCTCCAAGACTCCTCTGTCCCCTCAGACTCCTCTGTCCTCCTCCAGACTCCTCTGTCCTCCTCCAGACTCATCTGTCCCCCTCCAGACTCCTCTGTCCTCCTCCAGACCACTCTGTCTTCCTCAAGACTCCTCTGTCCCTCCAGACTCCTCTGTCCTCTTCCAGACTCCTCTGTCCTCCTCCAGTCTCCTCTGTCCTCCTCCAGACTCCTCTGTCCCCTCCAGACTCCTCTGTCCTCCTCCAGACTCCTCTGTCCTCCTCCAGACTCCTCTGTCCTCCTCCAGACTCCTCTGTCCTCCTCCAGACCCCTCTGTCCTCCTCCAGACCCCTCTGTCCTCCTCCAGACCCCTCTGTCCTCCTCCAGACCCCTCTGTCCTCCTCCAGACTCCTCTGTCCTCTTCCAGACTCCACTGTCCTCCTCTAGACTCCTCTGTCCCCTTTAGTCACCTCTGGCAATAACTTATCTTCCCTGAGAAAAAGAGGAACAAACAAGTTGAAATCCAACTGACTAAGCCTTCTGTCATCTAGCATCTTTGTCATGGAAGAGTTGGGGGGCTTCAATACACATTGGCTGGTCGGCTGGTCCCACCATAATGGGTTTGGCTAACATTAATCTAATATTTATGGGCAGCTTAAGTCAAGCATATGATGGGACAGTGGATGTAGTTTAAGGCCATTTACATGGGGCAATAATCGCCTGAACAATCATTCCTATGAATAGTTCCTCCCTGTAATCCTGTTTAGTAGGTGAATAACAAACAATCAAAACCTCATTTTTCCGGGGATCACGTCTTGTATGTGGACCTAAAAGACATCCAAATCACATAATGTGATCTGACCCTATGATATTGACCTCCATTGTCTGGATTGTCTACGGCACTTCTGCTCATCGCTCTTCCTGACATCGACCCTTGGCTGTCCTGACCTATACGTACGTATTTATCGCCATATACCTTCCTGATGTCCTAAGCAGTGCATCCAATCGGTGACTGCTCCACAGCCAGCAACCTGGGGTCTGAAGACCTTGAGGGAGTTAAAGAACGGCCTCAGCCCTGGCTAGTCACAGGAGCGTATTGTCTCTGTCCCACCAAAACCTGCTTTACCCCTCATTTTCCATGGTAGGAACCTAAAACAAGTCTGTGCTCCATGGAGGGAGTCTCCTGTACAGCAGATAGGACTACAGCTGCTGAAACTGTGATACCCAACTGTGGGGCCAAGTGTCTTCTCTGCCTCCTGAGAATGGAGACGTTTGGACTGGTTTTCCCAAGACCTATTGTTGTAAGCACCTTGTGGGGGTCACATCTGCTGACTGACTCCTAAACACCTCTCCATAGCAATGTCAAGCCTTGACTCCATAGTTGGGTATCACAATGTCAGTAACTGCAGTTCTTGCTGCTCTACAGGAGACTCCTTCTCCATGATGCTCAAACTTATTCAGGTTCTTCCAAAAGGAAATTGCACAAAATGAGAAAATCACTGCTTTCCCCGGGACCTCAGTAAGTGTTGCAAACACTTTATGGGAGTCAGAACTGCTGACAGCCCCCCTGTGTATAGCAGCCATGTACGCAGTAGGTTCCCGACATCTTGCATCAGGAAGCAGAACCACTTGAGAGTCGCGAGAACAGAAACCACCACGCGTATTAATGTAAAATAAACTCAGCCACAAGACAACAACCCTCATGGGGTCAGAGAGACAAGAATTGCTATTAGCGGCCGCGTAAGACGCTTCTTACAAATTGGTTGGAGAGAGAGTCGAAGGCGAACGACTCATTTGTGATAAACGCTCCATCTGGTTTTAATATGGCGCTGGCTCCCGCAATGGGTTTATTAAAATATTAATCCGTAACACCCACCGCGTTCCATTGTGTGCTTTCCTTCTCATATATATACAAGGGGTCAAAGCTCCTCATCTCGGGAGAGGTTTGGAATTTGTAATTTAGATGCTTGTTTTCGAGCTCAGGAGAGGATCCTGCCGGCTGCAACCGTAACTTCTCCTCTGTTAATCCCTCGTTAAATCCGGGCTCAGTTACATTCTCCAGCGGCTCTCGGAGGCTGCACGCTGGCATTGAGCGAGCAGATTAGTCACACAGCAAATTCTTAAGTGGATAGAGTTAAAGAGCTGCTAATAAAGCTTCTCGGGGCCAGGTATTACTATGAAGTTACCATTTATTTTACAAAATCTCGTCCCGGGAGCGTGGCCTCTGGCTGGCACCACGTCAGGGCGTTTCACAGCCAAGAGCGGAGCTTCAGTGCACAAGGACGTAAGCAGTCGCATCTCCGTGAGAATGACTAGACCGCGAACAGATGTGGAAATCAACACTCCTTGAAGTTATTACTGTATAATTCCAGTAGCTCTGGACCGTCTGGAGAACTTCCAGCTTGAGATCGATTTCTGCTCCGCAGACCTCCTCCGCTGCCCTGGTCACCATATGTATTGTAGAGGAAGCCGGGCTCCCCACGTATTCGCTTTTACTGTGCTAGAAATATACTTCATTTGCAGTTTGGATGAAAGTTGAGATATGGATTGTAAGCCTCGCGGGCAGGGCCCTCTCTCCTTCTGTACCAGTCTGTATCTCGTCTTTGTCATGCGTAGTGCAAATGTCTGTATTATGTATGTGACTGCTTATCATATGTACAGCGCCAGGGAATGAATGGCGCTATAATAATAATATAGCAACATAGTAACATAGTTTATAAGGCCGAAAAAAGACATCTGTCCATCCAGTTCTCCCTGTTATCCAGAGGAAGGCAAAAAACCCCTGTGAGGTAGAAGCCAATTTTCCCACTTTAGGGGAAAAAATTCCTTCCCGACTCCAATCAGACATCAGAATAACTCCCTGGATCAACGACTCATCTCTAGTAACTATAACCTGTAATATTATTACCTCCAGAAATACATCCAGGTCCCTCCTGAACTCTTATACTGAACTTACCATCATCACCTCCTCAGGGAGAGAGTTCCATAGTCTGACTGCTCTTACAGTATAGAGTACATAGTCTTACTGCCCTTACCGTAAAGAGTCCATAGTCTCACTGCTCTTACAGTAAAGAGTCCATAGTCTCACTGCTCTTACAGTATAGAGTCCATAGTCTCACTGCTCTTACAGTATAGAGCATAGTCCCTCTTACGTAGATCCATAGTCAACTGCTCTTACAGTAAAGAGTCCATAGTCTCACTGCTCTTACAGTAAAGAGTCCATAGTCTCACTGCTCTTACAGTAAAGAGTCCATAGTCTCACTGCTCTTACAGTAAAGAGTCCATAGTCTCACTGCTCTTACAGTAAAGAGTCCATAGTCTCACTGCTCTTACAGTAAAGAGTCCATAGTCTCACTGCTCTTACAGTAAAGAGTCCATAGTCTCACTGCTCTTACAGTAAAGAGTCCATAGTCTCACTGCTCTTACAGTAAAGAGTCCATAGTCTCACTGCTCTTACAGTAAAGAGTCCATAGTCTCACTGCTCTTACAGTAAAGAGTCCATAGTCTCACTGCTCTTACAGTAAACCATAGTCTCACTGCTCTTACAGTAAAGAGTCCATAGTCTCACTGCTCTTACAGTAAAGAGTCCATAGTCTCACTGCTCTTACAGTAAAGAGTCCATAGTCTCACTGCTCTTACAGTAAAGAGTCCATAGTCTCACTGCTCTTACAGTAAAGAGTCCATAGTCTCACTGCTCTTACAGTAAGAGTCCATAGTCTCACTGCTCTTACAGTAAAGAGTCCATAGTCTCACTGCTCTTACAGTAAAGAGTCCATAGTCTCACTGCTCTTACAGTAAAGAGTCCATAGTCTCACTGCTCTTACCGTAAAGAGTCCATAGTCTCACTGCTCTTACAGTAAAGAGTCCATAAGTCTCACTGCTCTTACAGTAAAGAGTCCATAGTCCTCACTGCTCTTACAGTAAAGAGTCCATAGTCTCACTGCTCTTACAGTAAAGAGTCCATAGTCCTCACTGCTCTTACAGTAAAGAGTCCATAGTCTCACTGCTCTTACCGTAAAGAGTCCATAGTCTCACTGCTCTTACAGTAAAGAGTCCATAGTCTCACTGCTCTTACAGTAAAGAGTCCATAGTCTCACTGCTCTTACAGTAAAGAGTCCATAGTCTCACTGCTCTTACAGTAAAGAGTCCATAGTCTCACTGCTCTTACAGTAAAGAAAAGAGTCCATAGTCTCATGCTCTCCATAAGAGTCATAGTTCATGCTCTTCGTAAAGAGTCCATAATCTCCCTGCTCTTACCATAAAGAGTCCATAGTCTCACTGCTTTTACTGTAAAGAGTCCATAGTCTCACTGCTCTTACCGTAAAGAGTCCATAGTCTCACTGTTCTTACCGTAAATAATCCATAGTCTCACTGCTCTTACAGTAAAGAATCCATAGTCTCACTGCTCTTACAGTAAAGAGTCCATAGTCTCACTGCTCTTACAGTAAAGAGTCCATAGTCTCACTGCTCTGACAGTAAAGAGTCCATAGTCTCACTGCTCTTACAGTAAAGAGTCCATAGTCTCACTGCTCTTACAGTAAAGAGTCCATAATCTCACTGCTCTTACAGTAGAGTCCATAGTCTCGCTGCTCTTACAGTAAAGAGTCCATAGTCTCACTGCTCTTACCATAAAGAATCCATAGTTTCACTGCTCTTACAGTAAAGAATCCTCTTCTATGTTTGTGTACAAACCTTCTTTCCTCCAGACGCAGAGGATGTCCCCTCGTCACAGTCACAGTCCTGGGGATAAATAGATGATGGGAGAGATCTCTGTACTGACCTCTGATATATTTATACATAGTTATTAGATCTTCCCTCAGTCGTCCCTAATTTTGATAATCTTTCTGGGTCCTGTAGTCCACCCATTCTAGTTATTACTTTAGTTGCCCTCCTCTGAACCCTTTCCAGCTCTGCTATGTCTGCCTTGTTCACAGGAGCCCAGAACTGTACACAGTCCTCCATGTGTGGTCTGACTAGTGATGTGTAAAGTGGCAGGACTATGTTCTCATCACCGCCATCTATGCCTCTTCTGATACAACCTATTATCTTATTGGCCTTGGCAGCAGCTGTCTGACATAATAATATAGGGTCTTTATGGCATTCTTAAAGGGGAATTCCACATTTCTTTACCTTCGGAGACTCACATCAGAAGATGAAAGGGACTGAATCTCCCACTACTTCCAAGAATGAAGACTCTTTGAGTAAAGCACCGAAACCTCTCTGGCACTGATTCCAAAGTTCCTTCTGGCAGAAGTGTTTTCACCTTCAGTGGTGCCTCGCAGGAAAGAAATGGTGCCCACAAGACCAGTCAAGTGCTTTCATGTCCAACCCGGTCTGAAGGGGTTAATTCTTTAAAATGGGTGGGGTCTTACTTTGTAAGGGGTATGTGGCCATAGGGGCCCCTTATAGAATGAGACCCTTGAGTGCTATGTGTGGCTCCTCTCTCTCGGATGGAGGAAGGAATTGATGTACATAGTATGGCGCCCTCTGGTGTTGAGGGTGTATAGCAGTGTGCATATCCATCTACTGAGCTGAATTGTGCTGGTAGCGCATGCTCAGTTCCTGCCACCAGATCCTCAGTCCTATTCAGTGCTTGGACGGACCAGAGCCCGTGCAGTAGTATGGCAGTAGAATTACACTAAGGACTGACTGGTGAGCAAGTACTGTCCAGACTCCCTGCTGGGGAGTACCACAGGAGAACTTACTGGGGACTTTTATGGCTGACTGGGAACTTACTGATTACTATATTTACAGCTGCCAGAGGGGGAAGGAAACTGAGTGGGAGCTTACTGGATACTGTATTTATAGTTGCCACGGAGGAAGCAGATTAACTATGAGCTTACTGCCAGAGGGGCAGGGTGATTAAGCGAGAGCTTACAGGTGACTATATTTACAGCTGCCAGAGGGGGAAGGAGACTAAGCCTTCTTTCACATCTGTGTTACCGGCTCCAGCAGGCTGTTCTGGCAAAAAACAGCTGGCCAGGGCTTTCTGGGTCCAGCATAACTGGTTGTTACTGCAATGCCCACCAACCCCATTGCCTCTTTTAAGATCTGGCTGCTACCCGGCAAATATGCCAGGATTCGGGCGGACAAAAACTGTCACAGGTAGAGCCCAGATCTCTGTTCGATCCCATTATAGTCAATGGGGGCAGCGGGCATTGCGGTACCATCCGGCTATATCGGATCCAGAGAGCTCTAGAGAACGTACTGCGGACTGTATTTACACACCTGCCAGAGAGGGAAAAGACTGAATAGATATTTACAGCTGCCAGAGTGGGAAGGAGACTGAATGGGAACTTACTGTGTCTATAGTTACAGCTGCCAGAGGGAGGAGGAGACTGAATAGGAACTTACTGTGGACTATATTTACAGCTGCCAGAGAGTGAAAAGACTGAATAGATATTTACAGCTGCCAGAGGGGGAAGGAGAATGAATGGGAACTTACTGTGGACTATATTTACAGCTGCCAGAGGGAGAAGGAGAGTGAATGAGAACTTACTGAGGACTGTATTTACACCTGCCAGAGAGTGAAAAGACTGAATAGATATTTACAGCTGCCAGAGGGGGAAGGAGAATGAATGGGAACTTACTGTGTCTATAGTTACAGCTGCCAGAGGGAGAAGGAGACTGAATGGGAACTTACTGTGAACTATATTTACAGCTGCCAGAGGGAGAAAGAGACTGAATTGGAACTAAATGTGGACTATATTTACATCTACCAGAGGTGGAAGAAGACTGAATGGTAGTGATGTGGTGCAGGAGGGAGTAAAAGACATATAGAGTGTATGCAAGGGGTTTCTGGGAGTTGTGATACTTCCTGACGGCCCTTCTACGATAACACAGATTAGTAGTGCTGCTGAGGGGAACACAGAGGAGCAAAAGAGATTAAAAAGGACCATGTTTTTGTTGCGTATCTAAAATACGAGTTACTAGTCTTCTGGGACCCGCTCATGGGATCAGCCCTTTATTGTGTCTTCAGGGACCGGACTGATCATTCTGCAGACTCTGATTATCAAAGCCCTAATTAAATGAAGTAGCCACGACCTTATTACCATTAGCGAGCCCTGATGGCTCCTCCATGGCCCGGGTACAGCACCTTTTTATGGTTCCAGCACAGTTTGTTTTCAGGGGAGGCGCTGGGTGGTCCACAGGAGATCTGGCGGCCATTGGTATCCACAGAGAGATGAATTACTGACATTTGCCGTTACCTTACTGCCTGCCAATGGTTGAGGGAGAGTCATTTATCTCCATTATCTCCATCCACTCCCTTTATAGAGAACATCTCTGATTCATGGCAGGGACAGACTGTACACAACTATTTCCATTAACCCTTCCAGTTTTGAAGAGCACATTGCCGGCTCCAGCAGGTGGTCTGATCTCCGCGGTTGGACCACCTGCTGCATGAGTATTCCCAGCGCTGATGGAAGCTGCGAGCCTCATCCGTGTATGTTTTTCCTGGCTATTGAGTCATAACATTCTCCCTCCATCTGATCCTTATTAACATCAGATTTCGATGGAAGCGCCCGGCACAGCTGTGTTTTCCTGCTTTCTCACGTTGGAGTATGTGGAGAGCAGATGAGCAGCACCCACAGATGCAGAGGAGGAGAGCTGCTGCAGTGTGCTCTCCTTGTTACATTGTTGCCATTAGTATCTATCTTTATTTACACACTTTATACAATATACATCACATTCAGTAATGCCCCAGTTTCCAGGCTGTTTTCTTGCACCATGTTTTTTCCCCGTGCACGTAAATGATTGATCCCCAAACCACTTTACATATGTCTTAATATCGCTTGCACGGCTGGCTGCATTCACATCTCCGTTTTGGAGATCCAGCGGCCAGACAAAAAAAACATAGCATTTATGCCAGAAATTATCTGGATCACCACCAGACCTCACTGCAGTCCATGGAGATCTGGCAGTGAAGTAGAGGATCCGGTGGTGAAGTAGAGGTTGCGGCGGTGAAGTAGAGGTTGCGGCGGTGAAGTAGAGGATCCGGCGGTGAAGTAGAGGATCCGACGGGGAAGTAGAGGATCCGACGGGGAAGTATAGGATCCGGCGGTGAAGTAGAGGATCCGGTGGTGAAGTAGAGGATCCGGCGGTGAAGTAGAGGATCTGGTGGTGAAGTAGAGGAATCCAGCGATGAAGTAGAGGTTCCGGCGGTGAAGTAGATGATCTGGCGGGGAAGTAGAAGATCCGGCGGGGAAGTAGGGGATCCAGCAGTGAAGTAGAGGATCTGGCGGTGAAGTAGAGGATCCAGTGGTGAAGTAGAGGTTGCGGCGGTGAAGTAGAGGATCCGGCGGTGAAGTAGAGGATCCGACGGGGAAGTATAGGATCCGGTGGTGAAGTAGAGAATTCGGCGGTGAAGTAGAGGATCTGGTGGTGAAGTAGAGGATGCGGCGGTGCAGTAAAGGATGTGGCAGTGAAGTAGAGGATGTGGTGGTGAAGTAGAGGATCCGGCGGTGAAGTAGAGGATCCATTGGCGAAGTAGAAGATCCATTGGCGAAGTAGAGGATCCGGCGGCGAAGTAGACAATCCGGCGGTGAAGTAGAGGATCCGGCAGTGAAGTAGTGGATCCGGCGGTGAAGTAGAGGATCCGGCAGTGGAGTAGAGGATCTGGCGGTGAAGTAGAGGATGCGGCGGTGAAGTAAAGGATGCGGGCAGTGAAGTAGAGGATCCGGCAGTGAAGTAGTGGATCCGGCGGTGAAGTAGAGGATCCGGTGGTGGAGTAGAGGATCCGGCGGTGAAGTAGAGGATCCGGGGGGGAAGTATAGGATCCGGCAGTGAAGTAGAGAATTTGGCGGTGAAGTAGAGGATGCGGCGGTGAAGTAAAGGATGCAGCAGTGAAGTAGAGGATGCGGCGGTGAAGTAGAGGATGCGGCGGTGAAGTAGACAAAGTAGACGATCTGGCAGTGAAGAAGAGGATCCGGCGGTGAAGTAGAGGATCTGGCTTTGAAGTATAGGATTCCGGCGGTGAAGTAGAGGATCTGGTGGTGAAGTAGAGGAATCCAGCGATGAAGTAGAGGTTCCGGCGGTGAAGTAGATGATCTGGCGGGGAAGTAGAAGATCCGGCGGGGAAGTAGGGGATCCAGCAGTGAAGTAGAGGATCTGGCAGTGAAGTAGAGGATCCAGTGGTGAAGTAGAGGTTGCGGCGGTGAAGTAGAGGATCTGGTGGTGAAGTAGAGGATGCGGCGGTGAAGTAGAGGACCTGGAGGTGAAGTAGAGGATCTGGCGGTGAAGTAGAGGATCCGGCAGTGAAGTAGGGGATCCGGCAGTGAAGTAGAGGATGCGGCGGTGAAGTAGAGGATCCGGCGGTGAAGTAGAGGATCCGGCGGTGAAGTAGGGGATCCGGCGGGGAAGTAGAGGATCCGGTGGTGAAGTAGAGGATGCGGCGGCAAAGTAGGGGATCCAGCGGTGAAATAGGGGAACCGGCGGTGAAGTAGAGGATCCAGCGGTGAAGTAGGGAATCCGGCGGTGAAGTAGAGGATCCAGTGGTGAAGTAGGGGATCCGGCGGTGAAGTAGAGGATTCAGCGGGTGAAGTAGGGAATCCGGCAGTGAAGTAGGGAATCCGGTCGTGAAGTAGAGGATCCGGCAGTGAAGTAGAGGATCCGGTGGTGCAGTAGAGGATCTGGCGGCGAAGTAGAGAATCCGGCGGTGAAGTAGAGGATCTGGCGGCGAAGTACAGAATCCGGCAGTGAAGTAGAGGATCCGGCGGTGCAGTAGAGGATCTGGCGGCGAAGTAGAGAATCCGGCAGTGAAGTTGGGGATCTGGCGATGAAGTAGAGGATCTGGTGGTGAAGTAGGGGATCCAGCGGTGAAGTAGGGGATCCAGCGGTGAAGTAGGGGATCCAGCAGTGAAGTAGAAGATCTCCGAATGCCTTGTAGCTCCGCTGAATGTATGTCGCCTTTCACTCTGTGATGCATTGCTTCATTCTGGAAGAAAAGTACTTGCTCATTTGCATACGGATTAAAAGTACGTTTTCTCCAGAATGAAGGCGTTCTCCTGGTGACAGATTCCTATTAAAGAGTGCGGAGGACGCAGGGTCTCCCTGGTAGATCCAACCCACCCATGTATTTGAGTGGGTGCAAAGGACAGCAGGTGTAAACATGATATAAGGACAGAGTCCTATAGGGAAAGACGTCCTCTACTGTTCTGTCATGGGCTTTGTACAGGGCGCTGGCACATGTTCTGGGTATTGCTGGGCTGGGGCAGGGATTGTATAGGGGGATGGTACAGACTTTGCAGTTTGGCTTCTAGCACTATTCATGGGAAAACTCATGTCGTTTTGGACCCCTGAATGGCACTACACTGACAGTACACTGGTACTACGGCTGGGTTTACTCTGTCACTATGATTTATGGAGGCACTCTGTAGAGAAATTTATCTGGCACTCTGATAAATTTGGAAATTTATCTGGTACCATACATGGGGCACTCTGACTGGGCTATACATGGGGCACTGGCTGACACTATTTACGGGGCACTCTGACTGGTACCATACATGGGGCACTCTGACTGGCGCTATACATGGGGCACTGGCTGACACTATTTACGGGGCACTCTGACTGGTACCATACATGGGGCACTCTGGCGGCTATAACATGGGGCACTGGCTGACACTATTTACGGGGCACTCTGACTGGGCTATACATGGGGCACTCTGGCGCTATACATGGGCACTGGCTGACACTATTTACGGGGCACTCTGACTGGTACCATACATGGGGCACTCTGGCGCTATACATGGGGCACTGGCTGACACTATTTACGGGGCACTCTGACTGGGCTATACATGGGGCACTCTGACTGGCGCTATACATGGGGCACTGGCTGACACTATTTACGGGGCACTCTGACTGGGCTATACATGGGGCACTGGCTGACACTATTTACGGGGCACTCTGACTGGTACCATACATGGGGCACTCTGGCGCTATACATGGGGCACTGGCTGACACTATTTACGGGGCACTCTGACTGGGCTATAACATGGGGCACTCTGACTGGCGCTATACATGGGGCACTGGCTGACACTATTTACGGGGCACTCTGACTGGGCTATACATGGGGCACTCTGGCGCTATACATGGGGCACTGGCTGACACTATTTACGGGGCACTCTGACTGGGCTATACATGGGGCACTCTGGCGCTATACATGGGGCACTGGCTGACACTATTTACGGGGCACTCTGACTGGGCTATACATGGGGCACTCTGACTGGCGCTATACATGGGGCACTGGCTGACACTATTTACGGGGCACTCTGACTGGGCTATACATGGGGCACTCTGGCGCTATACATGGGGCACTGGCTGACACTATTTACGGGGCACTCTGACTGGGCTATACATGGGGCAGGCTGGCTCAGTTTATGGTGGGAGTCTAGTTGCCATTACTGGGGGGTAGAACAAGAAAGGTTAGTACAGAGCCTGTTTGTTCCTTGATCGTAGTCGCTGAATGCACGTCCCACTAGGAGTTCAGTCCAAAAGGCCACACTTGTATCCAAACGTCAGGAAAGAAATGAGGAAGGCATCCATATATTCACAGTGAAGAGTTGCTTTAATCCATCACCATGCTTGAAAAAGGAGTGCAGCCGAAACGTTGCATATTTGGGTACGGTGATGGATTAAAGCAACTCTTCACTTTGAATATATGGACGCTGTCCGCGTTTCTTTTCTGACATTATTGGGGAGTGTTCATCAGTGGTTCTCAATCTTTTCACACCAATTCCTCCCTAGTGACGAGCTGCTCGAATAATATTCTCACACTGCCGTCATAATCTCTGCTCTAAGCCTCTGTCAGCAGTTCCTTCCTATTTAACAGATAGGATAGCGCAGCATGCAGCACTGATCTTCCTGTCAGAATGACACCACATTAGTATCCATGATGGTTGACTGTTGCTTAAATTCTGCGCTGTCAAACATACAGGAGAATACAGCGCTACTTACCTCTTACATCTGATGACGTCTCCTCTGATGTAGACTTTCTCTTTCCTTATCTTCTCCGCTCAGTCCAGACGCCATGATGATTCCTTTTAGCATCTCTCGTCTCTGCAGAGTTTGACACACAGACATCTTAGTTTCCTACTTTTCCATCATCCTCCAACCTACTCCACACCCCATCCTGTCACCCGCAATATTGTGCCTGCTGTGCTCCACAATACCATACTGCAGAAACAGATAGTCCCCTTGAAAATACCAGTACCACACAGATATGGCCTCCTTTAATAATTATTGACCCACAGTGCCCTCAGTACTGCCCCTGACACTAACAGTGCCGTAGTGTTTCCCAAAAATAATTGTGCTACGCCGATACTGTTCAAGGATACCACACAGTAATAGTGCTCCCAAAACTCCCATCAATAGTAATAATCCCCTCCCAGAGTGCACTTAGCAGTAATAGTGCCCCCATAGTGCTCATACTAGTAATCATGTTTCCCATAGTCCCCAGTAGTAAAGCCCGCCATAATGCTCCTCCATAGTAATAAGTCCGCCAGTACAGTGACCCCAGTAGCAGCAGAACCCACCATAATGTACTCAGTGGTAGTAATGCCCCCTATAGTGCCCCAGTAAAGCCGATCCATAATGCCCCTCCACAGTGTGCCCGAGTAGTGAATATGATTCCTTATAGTGCTCCCATTAGTACCAATGCCCCCTACAGTACCCCTCAGTAGTATTAAAGCTCCCATATTATGCCCTAGAAGTAATAATACCCGCCTATAGTGCCCCCATAGTAATAAAGCCCCTATAATGTGTGTCAGTAGGAAAAATGCACCCCCTTAGGCCACCTGCACACGTTTCAGAATATGCACGTTTTTTTCCGCAGGGTAGTACAGCAGATAAGATTACACAAATCTCATGTACACTTTGCGGATTTTTCATTACGGATTTCCAAATCCGTAGCATGTCAATTACGTTTCCGGTGTTAGTAGCAGATTTCACCCTTTTCTATGGACGGGTGAGATCTGCGGCAAAACAGCATCAAAATCCGCACCAAAAACAGCTGTTAGACATTGCAGGCTTCGTCTCCCCCGGAGCGGCCGTCCTCCTGTAAATCACATTCCTGCCTGTTTATACCCCAAAGTGTCATTAAAATACATTTTCACACAATTTCCTGATTATTTAAAGACACTTCTTATAAAAGAAACAGGAAAGTGCACAATGCACCTAAAAATATCCTGCAGCCCGTGCCAGGAAAAACCGGGAGAAGAATGCAGATTCCCAGTGTCCGCTGCCATGCAGACGTGCATCGGGCAGTACATGAGCACCAGGGGTAGGTGGCCTCTGGTAGGTCCAAAGTGGTGACCATAGGTTGAAGAAGGTGAGAGCGCTGAAAAATGAATGGGCACCAAGTCATTATCATTACCAGGTCTAATTGTCACCTAAGCACCCACAATACAGCGCTCTTTATCAGCAGAATGGTGAATGCAGCTCTGGATGCGACTAGAGTATAAGAGCTCCTTTGCACTGGCCGAGCATTCACCAGATAATCGCTAACAAACATTTGTAGGAACGCTCGTTAGCGATTATCTATTGGTGTAAAGGTTCTACTGATTATCTGCTCGTTCACAGGGTAATAGGATTGTTTGTGTCGGCAATCATTAGTGATCACTGCTCCCTGTACTGTGGAGGAGATTGTGGCACGCAATTGTGTCTCCTCCATTGACGAGCAGGTGATTGTCAGGAAGGAAGGCTTCTGTATGGTGACGAGTGACGGCATTAATGATCCCTGCTCCCAGGGGCATAGCTATAGGGGGTGCAGAAGTATCAATCGCTACCGGTCCCAGGAGCCTGAGGGGGCCCAAAGAACCTTCTGCCACGTAAGAAGACACACAAAGCACTGACGGAAGGGGGGACCAAGATGAACTCTTGCACCAGGGCCCATGAACCTTTAGCTACACCCCTGCCTGCTCCCTATACTGTGGAGGAGATCGCTGCATGTAAATGTATCTCCTCCACTGACGAGCATGCACTCGAGGGTTTGAGGATTTAGATATGTGATGAAACAAAGTAACAACTCTGTAAGATAAACCTTATTTCTATGTTGCAGCATGCTCCTGTTCACTGCCTGCAGTGTAAAGAAGGGAGGTTACTCTATATGCACTAGACGGTGTGCAGTTTAGGAACTTAAAAAGGCCAGGGAGAGGATAACTGTATGACAGGAGAATACAATCTATTGCTCCCTGTTATCAGACATTTCAGGGGAGAGGATGACTGTAGGACAGGAGAATACAATCTATTGCTCCCTGTTATCAGACATTTCAGGGGAGAGGATGACTGTAGGACAGGAGAATACAATCTATTGCTCCCTGTTATCAGCCATTTCAGAGGAGAGGATGACTGTAGGACAGGAGAATACAATCTATTGCTCCCTGTTATCAGACATTTCAGAGGAGAGGACGACTGTAGGACAGGAGAATACAATCTATTGCTCCCTGTTATCAGCCATTTCAGGGGAGAGGATGACTGTAGGACAGGAGAATACAATCTATTGCTCCCTGTTATCAGACATTTCAGGGGAGAGGATGACTGTAGGACAGGAGAATACAGTCTATTGCTCCCTGTTATCAGCCATTTCAGGGGAGAGGATGACTGTAGGACAGGAGAATACAATCTATTGCTCCCTGTTATCAGCCATTTCAGGGGAGAGGATGACTGTAGGACAGGAGAATACAATCTATTGCTCCCTGTTATCAGCCATTTCAGGGGAGAGGATGACTGTAGGACAGGAGAATACAATCTATTGCTCCCTGTTATCAGACATTTCAGTGGAGAGGACGACTGTAGGACAGGGGAATACAATCTATTGCTCCCTGTTATCAGACATTTCAGAGGAGAGGATGACTGTAGGACGGGAGAATACAATCTATTGCTCCTTGTTATCAGACATTTCAGGGGAGAGGACGACTGTAGGACAGGAGAATACAATCTATTGCTCCCTGTTATCAGACATTTCAGAGGAGAGGATAACTGTAGGACGGGAGAATACAATCTATTGCTCCCTGTTATCAGACATTTCAGGAGGGGAGAGGATGACTGTAGGACAGGAGAATACAATCTATTGCTCCTTGTTATCAGACATTTCAGGGGAGAGGACGACTGTAGGACAGGAGAATACAATCTATTGCTCCCTGTTATCAGACATTTCAGGGGACATGATGACTGTAGGACAGGAGAATACAATCTATTGCCCCCTGTTATCAGACATTTCAGGGGAGAGGATGACTGTAGGACAGGAGAATACAGTCTATTGCTCCCTGTTATCAGACATTTCAGGGGAGAGGATGACTGTAGGACAGGAGAATACAATCTATTGCTCCCTGTTATCAGACATTTCAGGGGAGAGGATGACTGTAGGACAGGAGAATACAGTCTATTACTTCCTGTTATCAGACATTTCAGAGGAGAGGATGACTGTAGGACAGGAGAATACAATCTATTGCTCCCTGTTATCAGCCATTTCAGGAGAGAGAATGACTGTAGGACAGGAGAATACACTCTATTGCTCCCTGTTATCAGCCATTTCAGGCCGGGGAGAGGATGACTGTAGGACAGGAGAATGCAATCTATTACTAGCTGTTATTAGCCATTTCAAGGGAGAGGATGACTGTAGGACAGGAGAATACAATCTATTGCTCCTGTTATCAGACATTTCAGGGGAGAGGATGACTGTAGGACAGGAGAATACAATCTATTGCTCCCTTTTATCAACCCTTTCAGGAGAGAGGATGACTGTAGGACAGGAGAATACAATCTATTGCTCCCTGTTATCAGCCATTTCAAGGGAGAGGATGACTGTAGGACAGGAGAATACAATCTATTGCTCCCTGTTATCAGCCCTTTCAGGAGAGAGGATGACTGTAGGACAGGAGAATACAGTCTATTGCTCCCTGTTATCAGCCCTTTCAGGGGAGAGGATGACTGTAGGACAGGAGAATACAGTCTATTGCTCCCTGTTATCAGACATTTCAGGGGAGAGGATGACTGTAGGACAGGAGAATACAATCCATTGCTCCCTGTTATCAGACATTTCAGGGGAGAGGATGACTAGGACAGGAGAATACAATCTATTGCTCCCTGTTATCAGACATTTCAGGGGAGAGGATGACTGTAGGACAGGAGAATACAATCTATTGCTCCCTGTTATCAGGCATTTCAGAGGAGAGGATGACTGTAGGACAGGAGAATACAATCTATTGCCCCCTATTATCAGCCATTTCAGGGGAGAGGATGACTGTAGGACAGGAGAATACAATCTATTGCTCCCTGTTATCAGACATTTCAGAGGAGAGGATGACTGTAGGACGGGAGAATACAATCTATTGCTCCCTGTTATCAGCCATTTCAGGGGAGAGGATGACTGTAGGACAGGAGAATACAATCTATTGCTCCCTGTTATCAGCCATTTCAGTGGAGCGGATGACTGTAGGACAGGAGAATACAATCTATTTCTCCCTGTTATCAGCCATTTCAGAGGAGAGGATGACTGTAGGACAGGAGAATACAATCTATTGCTCCCTGTTATCAGCCATTTCAGAGAAGAGCATGACTGTAGGACAGGAGAATACAATCTATTGCTCCCTGTTATCAGACATTTCAGAGAAGAGGATGACTGTAGGACAGGAGAATACAATCTATTGCTCCCTGTTATCAGACATTTCAGTGGAGAGGATGACTGTAGGACAGGAGAATACAATCTATTGCTCCCTGTTATCGGACATTTCAGGGGAGAGGATGACTGTAGGACAGGAGAATACAATCTATTGCTTCCTGTTATCAGACATTTCAGGGGAGAGGATGACTGTAGGACAGGAGAATAAAATCTATTGCTCCCTGTTATCAGACATTTCAGGGGAGAGGATGACTGTAGGACAGGAGAATACAGTCTATTGCTCCCTGTTATCAGACATTTCAGGGGAGAGGATGACTGTAGGACAGGAGAATACAATCTATTGCTCCCTGTTATCAGACATTTCAGGGGAGAGGATGACTGTAGGACAGGAGAATACAATCTATTGCTCCCTGTTATCAGACATTTCAGAGGAGAGGATGACTGTAGTACAGGAGAATACAATCTATTGCTCCCTGTTATCAGACATTTCAGGGGAGAGGATGACTGTAGGACAGGAGAATACAATCTATTGCTTCCTGTTATCAGACATTTCAGGGGAGAGGATGACTGTAGGACAGGAGAATACAATCTATTGCTCCCTGTTATCAGACATTTCAGGTGAGAGGATGACTGTAGGACAGGAGAATACAATCTATTGCTCCCTGTTATCAGCCATTTCAGGGGAGAGGATGACTGTAGGACAGGAGAATACAATCTATTACTCCCTGTTATCAGCCATTTCAGGGGAGATGATGACTGTAGGACAGGAGAATACAATCTATTGCTCCCTGTTATCAGACATTTCACGGGAGAGGATGACTGTAGGACAGGAGAATACAATCTATTGCTCCCTGTTATCAGACATTTCAGGCAGATACTGCAGGTCTATGGCGTTTTATATGTGATCGCTGGTGATGTGCGGTCAGTGAGGATGGAGCAGCAGATGGACGGACGGCATGTGCAGTGTATGTGACAGACAGACCCTGGGGCGGAGGGCACAGAGCACAATATCAGGAAACAATAAGGAAGTAATTGAATTCCCTTGGGAAGTACTTCTAATAGGATCCTGTGTGTGCGGCTTCAGTGTTTGCGTGTCTGACGGGAATAGTCTCCAGATTTCTGAGAGATTCTCCGGACGACTTGAGTCAAATATGTAAGAAAAGGTAAGAACAGAGGAGGAGGAGGCCGTCTATGAAGGAGCATCACAGGAGAAGCTGGAAAACATCCGAGACAGGAACGGACCCTCTGCAGACATCCCTGTCATTCCGTGAGGGCAATAGGATTTCCTGCAGGCGGCCGGCCAATGCTAGGTCACCAGTCCATATCAAGATGTTCTAACACTGAACATGAGAATGCGCCAAGCAAATAATAATTCTGACCCCAAGTCATCAAAATAGGTCATAGGCGATAAATGTACGACCCCAGTGAGACTGACTACCACTGCATTCACGAATGGGTCGTGAATCTCAGCTAATCTACATTTTGAAACATTTAGGCCTCTTACACAAGCGATTTTCCTGACCGTTCATTCTTTTACCCCCATCATCTCTGTGTTCAGGAGACATCTCTGCAGGTTATGTGCGGTTTTCACGTAGCTCGGAAAAAAAAATGGAAGGGATCCAGATGTAATGCGTTTTTCACTGATGGTTGCTATGAGATGTAGAGTTTTATTCTTCAGCATGTGAAAACCGCTGCAGTCCGGATATAATCTGGCCGTAAAAAACGCAAACACTGAACGTTATCGCAGACAAAATTGATTCAACCATCAGTTTTTCCCTGAACAGATCCTGACACAATCCGTATCGCTCGTGTGAAAGAGGCCTTAGGGGAACATGTTAAGTTCTCTCCTTGCTGTCAGTGAATGGCAGGGGCCATAGACACTTCAGGGAAATTTTCTGGTGAGCTGATGCCCCAACCCTCCTCACTGCTGGCGGACGGGTACATAATGATCAGTAACTAACGCCGGGAGCATCAGGTGCTTATCATATTTTTCGCCCTATAAGATGCACTAAAAGTGGCCGAAAATTGTCAGTGCTTCTTACAGGACGAATACTAATAAGTGCATCCATAATGGAAGCGCTCATTAGTACAGGAGGACTGGAGAGCAGTGAATGCAGCGCTCCCAGTGCGGGCTATGTACTCACCGCTTCCTGGTCTTCATCAACCGCACGCTGTGCTGTGACCTATGCACAGGGCATAACTTGCAACCGTCCCGGATCCAGCGGGACAGTCCCGGATTACAGTGGGTGTCCCGCTGTCCTGGTTTATGGTAGCTGTCTCTGCGTCCATAGGACGGAGAGACAGTTGCCTGTTACATGAAGAAGCAGACAAGAAGCAGGCATCGGCTGGCTGCTTCTTACATCCTCCCTCCCGTCCCCCCTGCAGCTCTCCATACCTCTGGTCTGGGAAGTCAGCCTTGGCTCCGCCCCCTCCAGACAAGACCAGCCGATGTCCTGCTGCTGCTAGGAAGAAGGTAAGTATATACTGTGTATTTTTTTTTAACTTTCTGTGAGGGGCACAATGTGGGCATATTACTGGGGGGTACAATGTGGGCATATTACTATGGGGTACAATGTGGGCATATTACTGGGGGGTACAATGTGGGCATATTACTGGGGGGGTACAATGTGGGCATATTACTATGGGGTACAATGTGGGCATATTACTGGGGGGCACAATGTGAGTATATTACTGGGGGGCACAATGTGGGCATATTACTGGGGGGCACAATGTGGGCATATTACTGGGGGGTACAATGTGGGCATATTACTATTGGGTACAATGTGGGCATATTACTGGGGGGCACAATGTGAGTATATTACTGGGGGGCACAATGTGGGCATATTACTGGGGGGCACAATGTGGGCATATTACTGGGGGGCACAATGTGGGTATATTACTGGGGGGCACAATGTGGGTATATTACTGGGGGTACAGCTGGGCATATTACTGGGGACACATAGGGCATATTACTGGGCTTAGTGCGACGCACAATTTGTCCCTCTTTGTCCCGTTACAAAGTTAGAAGGTATGGCACAGGGTGAGGACACAGGCGTGCTCCGTGACTTCACTCTGTGTGACTTTGGGTCGCAGCATGGCAGGAAGATCAGGAGCTGGATCTCCGGGGCGGCATCTGGAGCAGGAGACGTGAGTTGATTTATTTTTTTCTGATCTGGGGTGTTATTGGACATCTTATCCGAGGTCTGATTAACATTGGGGGTCTGATCTCAGGTTTGAGTGAGGGTCTTATTAATATTGGGGGTCTGTGCTGAAGTCTGATTAACATTGGGGGTCTGATGTGAGGTCTTACTCGGGGTCTTATTGACACAGGGGGTCCTAGTCCTGCTGACCATTGATAGGTTTGTTACAATGTATCAGTACAGGTAAGTGCTGCTGCTGTGTTTACTCACTGGAGATTGACTGATACATTGTAGCAAGTTCTCAATTGTGAGAGAAGGATTTAGGAAGAAGATAAAGGCCTCCAAATGAAAACAATGACTGTTTCCAATCACTGGCAGCAAGCTGAGATCTTGAAAGTGGTGAGAAATGAAAACACATGTCAGAAAGATCACTCTGCGATTCAGCTTTCTGGTCCTCCGCCCCAGCAGAAGATCCATCCAGGACATGCCACCCCCTCGTCCTGGGGAGTCTCACATTTCACTCGGAGTCATCCTTTACGCTGACCACAGCTTTTCACCCCTTGTGATGCCCCGCCAATTATCCGACAAAAGCAACGCGGCTCCAACCCGCGGCCTGGCCTCCGTTCCAGATCTCCAAATAAGAGAAAGCGGGTGTTTATCTGCTTTGAGTATCGCTCCGGGGTAATGTACCAGGAAATCAGATACAGAAGTTTGTTTTCAGATTTCATTCGTCTTGAAATTTCTCTATTTTTCTCTTTTTTTTTTTTGCACACAGCAGCTGAGATCGCTGCGGATCCGATTACAGCGAAGGACTCCCGCGGCCTCCGTCTTTTGTGTCTGCTCCTGACTTGGATTTCCGGGAATGCTGAGCTGAGGCTCAGGTACCTGTTCATAAATAATCACACGGGCGTGACAACTTCTCTGCAGCTTCCTCCTGAGCAATAATCGACTACAGACGACCATTATGACTAGAGGGAAGCACTGACACTCTCCAGCCTCATGTCTGTCTTGGACTATGGCTGCACCCAGGTGTCCATGTCCTCAGCGGCTGCACTCCAGTGTCCCCATCAGCTGCACCCAGGTGTCCATGTCCTCAGCGGCTGCACTCCAGTGTCCCCATCAGCTGCACCCCGGCGTCCGTGTCCCCAGCGGCTGCACCCAGGTGTCCATGTCCTCAGCGGCTGCACTCCAGTGTCCCCATCAGCTGCACCCCGGCGTCCGTGTCCTCAGCGGCTGCACTAGGGTGGCCATCCGTCCGGTTTTTGGCCGGACAGTCCGGTTTTTGGACTCCTGGTCCTCCGTCCGGCTAAAGGCCAGGACGGACGGCCAGAAGTCCTCCTTTTTAGGGGCGCAGGAAGCAATGAGCGCTTCCATCAATACAGATGGAAGCGCTCATTGCAGGAGCTGGGTCTGTACTCACCGCTCAGCTCCTCCTGCGCTCCGGTGTCTTCCTGTCTGGCTGCGCTGCACACGCCTGACTGGTACAGCGTCAGGACGTAGTGCGCGCACTCTGACCTTATGCTGCACGCAGTCAGGTGACAGTGCAGCGCGGGCAGTGAAGAGACAAGAGCGGTGGAGCAGAGCTGCAGCCCAGGAAAGGTAAGTTTTTTTTTTTTTTTATGGGGCACAGTGGGCTGATCTGAGGTCTGAAGGGGGCACTACAGGCTGGTCTGAGGTCTGAAGGGGGCACTACAGGCTGGTCTGAAGGGGGCACTACAGGCTGGTCTGAAGGGGGCACTACAGGCTGGTCTGAAGCGGGCACTACAGGCTGGTCTAAAGGGGCACTACAGGCTGGTCTGAGGTCTGAAGGGGGCACTACAGGCTAATCTGAGATCTAAAGGGGGCACTACAGGCTGATCTGAGGTCTGAAGGGGGCACTACAGGCTGATCTGAGGTCTGATGGGGGCACTGTGGGCTGATGTGAGGTCTGATGGGGGCACTGTGGGCTGATGTGAGGTCTGATGGGGGCACTGTGGGCTGATGTGAGGTCTGATGGGGGCACAGTGGGCTGATCTGAGGTCTGGAGGGGGCACAGTGGGCTGATCTGAGGTCTGATGGGGCACAGTGGGCTGATCTGAGGTCTGAAGGGGGCACTACAGGCTGATCTGAGGTCTGATGGGGGCACAGTGGGCTGATCTGAGGTCTGGAGGGGGCACAGTGGGCTGATGTGAGGTCTGATGGGGGCACAGTGGGATGATGTGAGGTCTGATGGGGCCCTGTGGGCTGATGTGAGGTCTGATGGGGGCACAGTGGGATGATTTGAGGACCATTACAGCGGGTTCTTATTATTTCTGGGAGCACTACTGGAGGCACTATGGGAAAATGGTTTCTATTATGGGGAATTATTACTACTACCAGGGGTACTATTGGGGGTGTTACTATTATTAGTACAATATGGAGGGCACTACTGCTAAAAAGGGATACTGGTGGAGCAATATCACTATTGGGGCACTATTACTAATGGGACACTCTAGGAGAGAATTATTAGTGGGAGCACGGTGACTATATGGCACTGTTATATCTACAGTATAGTTTTTGGGGACATTGGGGAGCACAGTGGGCGCAGTATTTTAGGCAGCAGCAGCCGGTGGCCACCCTAGGCTGCACCCATGTCCATGTCCTCAGCGGCTGCACTCCAGTGTCTCCATCAGCTGCACCCCGGCGTCCGTGTCCCCAGCGGCTGCACCCCAGCGTCCGTGTCCTCAGCGGCTGCACCCCGCGCATCCATGTCCTCAGCGGTTGCACCCCGCGCATCCATGTCCTCAGCGGCTGCATCCCGCGCGTCCATGTCCTCAGCGGCTGCATCCCGCGCGTCCATGTCCTCAGCGGCTGCATCCCGCGCGTCCATGTCCTCAGCGGCTGCAGCGGTCCATGCACCCTCAGCCTGTCCTCCCGGCGTCCCCGCGCTGTCCTCAGCGGCTGCACCCCGCACGTCCTCAGATGTCCTCAGCGGCTGCACCCCGCGCGTCCATGTCCAGCGGCTGCACCCCGCGCGTCCATGTCCTCATGTCCTGTCCTCAGCCTGGCCTGCACCCCCATGTCCACCATTTCTCAGCAGCGCACCCCGCGTGTCCTCAGCGCTGCACCCCGCGCGTCCATGTCCTCAGCGGCTGCCCCGCCGCCGCGCGTGCCATGTCCCAGCGGCTGCAGCGGCTGCCCCGCGCCGTCCATGTCCTCAGCGGCTCACCCCCGCGGTCCTGCCTCATGTGCCCCGGCTGCATCAGGCGCCCCGCGCGTCCGCGCACCCCCTTCCATCCCTCAGCGGCTGCACCTCCGCGCGTCCATGTCCTCAGCGGCTGCACCCCGCGTCCATGTCCTCAGCTCACCCCGGCGCCCAGCGGTCCATGTCCTCAGCGGCTGCACCGCTCGCGTCCATGTCCTCAGCGTGCTGCACCCGGCGCGTCCATGTCCTCAGCGCTGCTGCCACCCTCGCGTCAGCATCCTCAGTGCGTCTGTCCCCGCCACCGCATGCGTCCTGTCCAGCGGCTGCATGCCTCCAGCCCATGTCCTCAGCGGCTGCACCCCGCGCGTCATGTCCTCAGTCGGCTCACCCCGCGCGTCCATTCCTCAGCGCTGCACATGTCCATGTCCCTCAGCGTGCACCCGCTGTCCATGTCCTCAGTGGCTGCACTCCAGTGTCCCAGTCCGTGTCCTCAGCGGCTGCACCCCGCGCGTCCATGTCCTCAGCGGCTGCATCCCCGCGCTGCCATGTCCTCAGCGGCTGCACCCGCGCGTCCATGTCCCCAGCGGCTGCACCCCGGCGTCTGTGTCTCAGCGCTTCACACATGTCCATGTCCTCAGCGGCTGCACCCCGCAGCGTCCATGTCCTCAGTGGCTGCACTCCAGTGTCCCCAGCGTCCGTGTCCTCAGCGGCTGCATCCGCGCGTCCATGTCCTCAGCGGCTGCACCCCGCGCGTCCATGTCCTCAGCGGCTGCACCCCGCGCGTCCATGTCTTCAGCGGCTGCACACATGCCCATGTCCTCAGCGGATGCACCCCGCGCGTCCATGTCCTCAGCGGCTGCACCCCGCGCGTCCATGTCCTCAGCGGCTGCACCCCGCGCGTCCATGTCCTCAGCGGCTGCACCCCGCGCGTCCAGGTCCTCAGCGGCTGCATCCCGCGCGTCCAGGTCCTCAGCGGCTGCACCCCGCGCGTCCATGTCCTCAGCGGCTGCACCCCGCGCGTCCATGTCCTCAGCGGCTGCACCCATGTCCATGTCCTCAGTGGCTGCACCCCGCGCGTCCATGTCCTCAGCGGCTGCACCCCGCGCGTCCATGTCCTCAGCGACTGCACCCATGTCCATGTCCTCAGTGGCTGCACCCCGCGCGTCCATGTCCTCAGCGGCTGCACCCATGTCCATGTCCTCAGCGGCTGCACCCCGAGCGTCCATGTCCTCAGTGCTGCCACCTCCAGATTGTGGATCCATGGACACTACTCCTCCAGAAGCCCCCAGTAAAGCTCGGCTCACTTCATCTCCTCTGCCTCATTCTATAAGCGTGGTCCAGGCCAGGAGACGGTGAGACCCAGATCGTTTCTCACAATTCTCCTTTGTGATCCTTCGCCGCTTCTCTGTGTTTCTTCGCTGCCCTCTTTCCTGACAGGCGCCTAAAGCCGCCCATCTGCTGGTGGAGCAAGCTTCTTGGGGTCAGACAGATAATGGATGCGAGCACTTACTGCACAGGAGCCCCCAGACGCCTAATATTCACATAACCTCTGCTCCCCGTCCAGCTGTGCCTCTGCGAACACTACACGCACACGAATGGCGCGCCACCTCCTCGTCTTGTGTATACAGCCCATGATGTATCGCACTGTATCCGCTGCCCCCGTATGACCCCCACATCCTGCTCCCGCTTCACGACTGGTAATACGGGTCTAATAGGACACAATCAGTCCGATTCTCTGAACATAATCCGCCATGTCCCAGTATATACAGTATATGTCCAAGTAGTGCACCGCCAATGAGGGCAAGTGAGGCGATCACCTCAGGCAGCACCAGGTAGGGGCAAGAAGGGGGCAGCAGAAAGGCCAGCTGCACCCCTGAGTATATATTGTATATCCCACCCTATAGTGTCGGTTCTGTTCCAGTAGGACACAGCTATACTCCATGACTCCAGGTTACTTGCATTGTCTATTGGAGTCTGATGGAGTATGAAATCCATCCACGGCCTCATCAGTGGGTCAGAATACTTCTTTGTCCTCCTGTGCTTTATACTACAGCTCTGCTCAATTTGTGCACAGCTATGATCAGTGACTTCTACTGGCCCCGTGATTTTTACTGCAGCTCAGTTTGATCAGTCACCTTATGCAGAAATGACTACAAGTAGCTAAACCACCAGTAAGAACAAGAGTCTGAGAGGAGGAGCCTCAGCCAGGGGGAGGAGCCCAGGAAGGATGAGGCAACAGTCAAGGTCAGATTTAGAGGGTAGCAAACTGAAGCAATCTGAAGAACATTGTGCTTCACAGTTTAGGACAGTAACCCATTCACTGTTCACCAGGACGTTTACAATAAACCTCTTCACTGTCCTAGACCACCAGGACTTTTACAATGAACTTCTTCACTGGTCTAGACCACCAGGGATTTAGAATGAATCTCATCACTGCCCTAGACCACCGGGGCATTTTTAACAAATCTAGTCACTGTCCTAGACCACCAGGACATTTATAATAAATCTTATCACTATCCTATACTTTCAGGACTTTTATAATGAATCCCATCCCTGTCATAGGCCACCGGGATATTTATAATGGACCTCTTCACTGGTCTAGACCACCAGGATATATAATGAATCTCATCACTGCCCCAGACCACCGGGATATTTATAATGAATCTCATCACTGCCCCAGACCACCAGGATATTTACAATGAATCTCATCACTGGTCTAGACCACCGGGATATTTATAATGAATCTCATCACTGCCCCAGACCACCGGGATATTTATAATGATTCTCATCACTGCCCCAGACCACCGGGATAGTTATAATGAATCTCATCACTGCCCCAGACCACCAGGATATTTATAATGAATCTCATCACTGCCCCAGACCACCGGGATATTTATAATGAATCTCATCACTGCCCCAGACCATCGGGATATTTAAAATGAATCTCATCACTGCCCCAGACCATCGGGATATTTAAAATGAATCTCATCACTGCCCCAGACCACCAGGATATTTACAATGAATCTCATCACTGGTCTAGACCACCGGGATATTTATAATGAATCTCATCACTGCCCCAGACCACCGGGATATTTATAATGAATCTCATCACTGCCCCCAGACCACCGGGATAGTTATAATGAATCTCATCACTGCCCCAGACCATCGGGATATTTAAAATGAATCTCATCACTGCCCCAGACCATCGGGATATTTAAAATGAATCTCATCACTGCCCCAGACCACCGGGATAGTTATAATGAATCTCATCACTGCCCCAGACCACCGGGATATTTATAATGAATCTCATCACTGCCCAGACCACCAGGATATTTACAATTAATCTCATCACTGGTCTAGACCACCAGGATATTTATAATGAATCTCATCACTGCCCCAGACCACCGGGATATTTATAATGAATCTCATCACTGCCCCAGACCACCGGGATAGTTATAATGAATCTCATCACTGCCCCAGACCACCGGGATATTTATAATGAATCTCATCACTGCCCCCAGACCACCGGGATAGTTATAATGAATCTCATCACTGCCCCAGACCATCGGGATATTTAAAATGAATCTCATCACTGCCCCAGACCACCGGGATAGTTATAATGAATCTCATCACTGCCCCAGACCACCGGGATAGTTATAATGAATCTCATCACTGCCCCAGACCACCGGGATATTTATAATGAATCTCATCACTGCCCCCAGACCACCAGGATAGTTATAATGAATCTCATCACTGCCCCAGACCATCGGGATATTTAAAATGAATCTCATCACTGCCCCAGACCATCGGGATATTTAAAATGAATCTCATCACTGCCCCAGACCACCGGGATAGTTATAATGAATCTCATCACTGCCCCAGACCACCAGGATATTTATAATGAACCTCTTCACTGGTCTAGACCACCGGAATATTTATAATGAATCTCATCACTGCCCCAGACCACAAGGACATTTATAATAAATCTCATCACTATCCTATACGTTCAGGACTTTTACAATGAATCTCATCACTGTCATAGGCCACCGTGATATTTATAATAAATCTCATCACTATCCTATACGTTCAGGACTTTTACAATGAATCTCATCCCTGTCATAGGCCACCAGGGCATTAACAATGAATGTCATCATTCTACTGAACTGAACTATTTCAGGGTTCTACGTGATCCAAGTTTGGTTCTGAAGTTCTGTGCTGGGTTTAGGTGAAACCATCCATATACTGAGGGACATGGGTCTGATAGGACTCATCAGGGGGATTGGGTCCTTCCAAATGGCTGTAATATTGAGAACGTGTCTGCGGCTGCACCTGCTTTATTCCATACATTACCAGGACTGTAATACGTTATTACACTACACGGTATGAGCGACATTGATTTTTTTTTTCAGATTTTTCTTGTTGTGTGTGATCTGGTGAACACCCTAATCTGTCCCATAGATTGATAGCATCTTATGTTCCTCGGTGCCTGGATCCTACATCTCCAGGACGAGACCTTCAGTCCCGGGTCTTTTTCATATCTTCATTCCAAGACAATAGAGAAATCTGTCCTTCTCCTGTATACGGCTCACAGAGGATTGTGCACACTGTAACAAACCCTCAGCAGTGTCAGCAGGATGTGACCAATGAATATGTCTATTCACTGACAGCAAGGCGTCACCCCTACAAACCACAAATTATTGAGGTGACCCCGGATTTCTTACCCAACCTCCATTGTGTGCGGCGTGCTACCCCTTCATGCCCAGTGGCAGGGCACATTACCAGCAACTAATGTAAGAAGAAGGTAAGAATCCTGGCGGGGGGCAGTACCTGGGGCCACAAATTCCTGCCCATCGAGGTGGACTTTATGAGGTTTTCTTTGCAGAGCTCCTGGGATTTGGAGAATATTCAGCGCTCAGAAATATTTAGGTCACATTCACAGTGGCGCCTGAGGAACGAGGGAAGAGTCACAACAAGCTACAGCCGTACTGACACCCATATAGCGGCACAATGCAGGGTTCTGTGGTTTATTACCTGGACAGTAAATGTCATCTACATCCACAGTGCAGCAGTCAATGCTCCCTGATATCAGCCGCTCCTCTTATAACGCTCCAGTACTGATATAACCTCCAGAGACATTACTATATGTGACTGATATCAGCCGCTCCTCTTATAACGCTCCAGTACTGATATAACCTCCAGAGACATTACTATATGTGACTGATATCAGCCGCTCCTCTTATAACGCTCCAGTACTGATATGATGTAATGTCTCTGGAGGTTATATCAGTACTGGAGCGTTTTAAGAGGAGCAGCTGATATCAGTCACATATGATGTAATGTCTCTGGAGGTTATATCAGTACTGGAGCGTTATAAGAAGAGCGGCTGATATCAGTCACTTATGATGTAATGTCTCTGGAGGTTATAAGTGACTGATATCAGCCGCTCCTCTTATAACGCTCCAGTACTGATATAACCTCCAGAGACATTACATCATATGTGACTGATATCAGCCGCTCCTCTTATAACGCTCCAGTACTGATATAACCTCCAGAGACATTACATCATATGTGACTGATATCAGCCGCTCCACTTATAACGCTCCAGTACTGATATAACCTCCAGAGACATTACATCATATGTGACTGATATCAGCCGCTCCCCTTATAACGCTCCAGAACTGATATAACCTCTATAGACATTACATCATATGTGACTGATATCATCCGTTCCTCTTATAACGCTCCAGTACTGATATAACCTCCAGAGACATTACATCATATGTGACTGATATCAGCCGCTCCTCTTATAACGCTCCAGTACTGATATAACCTCCAGAGACATTACATCATATGTGACTGATATCAGCCGCTCCTCTTATAACGCTCCAGTACTGATATAACCTCCAGAGACATTACATCGTATGTGACTGATATCAGCCGCTCCTCTTATAACGCTCCAGTACTGATATAACCTCCAGAGACATTACATTATATGTGACTGATATCAGCCGCTCCTCTTATAACGCTCCAGTACTGATATAACCTCCAGAGACGTTACATCATATCTGACTGATATCAGCCGCTCCTCTTATAACGCTCCAGTACTGATATAACCTCCAGAGACATTACATCATATGTGACTGATATCAGCCGCTCCTCTTATAACACTCCAGTACTGATATAACCTCCAGAGACATTACATCATATGTGACTGATATCAGCCGCTCTTCTTCTAATGCTCCAGTACTGATATAACCTCCAGAGACATTACATCATATGTGACTGATATCAGCCGCTCCTCTTATAACGCTCCAGTACTGATATAACCTCCAGAGACATTACATCCTATGTGACTGATATCAGCCGCTCCTCTTATAACGCTCCAGTACTGATATAACCTCCAGACATTACATCATATGTGACTGATATCAGCCGCTCCTCTTATAACGCTCCAGTACTGATATAACCTCCAGAGACATTACATCATATGTGACTGATATCAGCCGCTCTTCTTATAACGCTCCAGTACTGATATAACCTCCAGACATTACATCATATGTGACTGATATCAGCCGCTCCTCTTATAACACTCCAGTACTGATATAACCTCCAGAGACATTACATCATATGTGACTGATATCTGCCGCTCCTCTTATAACACTCCAGTACTGATATAACCTCCAGAGACATTACATCATATGTGACTGATATCAGCCGCTCCTCTTATAACGCTCCAGTACTGATATAACCTCCAGAGACATTACATCGTATGTGACTGATATCAGCCGCTCCTCTTATAACGCTCCAGTACTGATATAACCTCCAGAGACATTACATCATATGTGACTGATATCAGCCGCTCCTCTTATAACGCTCCAGTACTGATATAACCTCCAGAGACATTACATCATATGTGACAGATATCAGCCGCTCCTCTTATAACGCTCCAGTACTGATATAACCTCCAGACATTACACCATATGTGACTGATATCAGCCGCTCCTCTTATAACGCTCCAGTACTGATATAACCTCCAGAGACATTACATCATATGTGACTGATATCAGCCTCTCCTCTTATAACGCTCCAGTACTGATATAACCTCCAGAGACATTACATCATATGTGACTGATATCAGCCGCTCCTCTTATAACACTCCAGTACTGATATAACCTCCAGAGACATTACATCATATGTGACTGATATCAGCCTCTCCTCTTATAACGCTCCAGTACTGATATAACCTCCAGAGACATTACATCATATGTGACTGATATCTGCCGCTCCTCTTATAACACTACAGTACTGATATAACCTCCAGAGACATTACATCATATGTGACTGATATCAAGCCGCTCCTCTTATAACGCTCCAGTACTGATATAACCTCCAGAGACATTACATCGTATGTGACTGAATATCAGCCGCTCCTCTTATAACGCTCCAGTACTGATATAACCTCCAGACATTACATCATATGTGACTGATATCAGCCGCTCCTCTTATAACGCTCCAGTACTGATATAAACCTCCAGAGACATTACATCATATGTGACTGATATCAGCCGCTCCTCTTATAACGCTGCCAGTACTGATATATAACTCCAGAGACATTACATCATATGTGACAGATATCAGCCGCTCCTCTTATAACGCTCCAGTACTGATATAACCTCCAGACCCATGTGACTGATATCAGCCCTCTTATACCCAGTAGTGATACCTCCAGAGATTATCCTAGTGACTGATATCAGACCCTCCTCTTATAACGCTCCAGTACTGATATAACCTCCAGAGACATTACATCGTATGTGACTGATATCAGCCGCTCCTCTTATAACGCTCCAGTACTGATATAACCTCCAGAGACATTACATCCTATGTGACTGATATCAGACCCTCCTCTTATAACGCTCCAGTACTGATATAACCTCCAGAGACATTACATCATGTGACTGATATCAGCCGCTCCTCTTATAACGCTCCAGTACTGATATATCAGTCATAATATTACAGGAAAATCAGAGCAAGAAAAGGGAACCAGGTATCTCTAGTGGAAGAGAATGAGATGCGGTGGAGGGTCCCAAACCCTCAGCTGAAGTGCAGCATTGACTCCTGACATAAGAGAGAATATTTCAGCTTTAGTCATTGGTCTGGTCTCTTGGATGGAACGTTAATAACATGTAGGATTTCTGGTCACGCTGGAATTAGTTCAGATTAACAAAGTCTAATAATGTAGTTTGGTTTATTTATTTATTTATTTTTAAATAAAGTCATGTATGTGATGGTGGGTGACATGTCTCCCCTGCAACATGCTAATCCACTAAGACTTAAAGGCCAATGTACACTCAGCATTGGAAAAATAGTTACACATGTTAATGGTTACCATCAGTAAAAATAAAAACACTAAGCTTCAGTCTGATACCAGCTGCATGTGAGGAGTGTGTGGAGGATGCTGCTCTCTTCACTAGCTTCATGTATCAGCACAGCTTTATTTCTGGATTGATTTCCTCTTCTTCAGCTCATGATGAATCGCCATCTCCCTTGTGCTGAAAAACACTTACAAAATACCCGCAAACTTCCTCCTGTTCTCTTCTTTTCCAACATCCTGTGCCGTCATCCTTGTATACTACTCCACCTGAGTTACAAACTGTGTTATACTCCAGAGCTGCACTCACTATTCTGCTGGTGCAGTCACTGTGTACATACATCACTTATCCTGTACTGATCCTGAGTTACATCCTGTATTATACTCCAGAGCTGCACTCACTATTCTGCTGGTGCAGTCACTGTGTACATACATTACTTATCCTGTACTGATCCTGAGTTACATCCTGTATTATACTCCAGAGCTGCACTCGTTATTCTGCTGGTGCAGTCACTGTGTACATACATTACTTATCCTGTACTGATCCTGAGTTACATCCTGTATTATATTCCAGAGCTGCACTCACTATTCTGCTGGTGCAGTCACTGTGTACATACATTACTTATCCTGTACTGATCCTGAGTTACATCCTGTATTATACTCCAGAGCTGCACTCACTATTCTGCTGGTGCAGTCACTGTATACATACATTACTTATCCTGTACTGATCCTGAGTTACATCCTGTATTATACTCCAGAGCTGCACTCACTATTCTGCTGGTGCAGTCACTGTGTACATACATTACTTATCCTGTACTGATCCTGAGTTACATCCTGTATTATACTCCAGAGCTGCACTCACTATTCTGCTGGTGCAGTCACTGTGTACATACATTACATATCCTGTACTGATCAAGAGTTACATCCTGTATTATACTCCAGAGCTGCACTCACTATTCTGCTGGTGCAGTCACTGTGTACATACATTACTTATCCAGTACTGATCCTGAGTTACATCCTGTATTATACTCCAGAGCTGCACTCGTTATTCTGCTGGTGCAGTCACTGTGTACATACATTACTTATCCTGTACTGATCCTGAGTTACATCCTGTATTATACTCCAGAGCTGCACTCTTTATTCTGCTGGTGCAGTCACTGTATACATACATTACTTATCCTGTACTGATCCTGAGTTACATCCTGTATTATACTCCAGAGCTGCACTCACTATTCTGCTGGTGCAGTCACTGTATACATACATTACTTATGCTGTACTGATCCTGAGTTATATCCTGTATTATACTCCAGAGCTGCACTCACTATTCTGCAGGTGCAGTCACTGTGTACATACATTACTTATGCTGTACTGATCCTGAGTTACATCATGTATTATACTCCAGAGCTGCACTCACTATTCTGCTGGTGCAGTCACTGTATACATACATTACTTATGCTGTACTGATCCTGAGTTATATCCTGTATTATACTCCAGAGCTGCACTCACTATTCTGCAGGTGCAGTCACTGTGTACATACATTATTTATCCTGTACTGATCCTGAGTTACATCCTGTATTATACTCCAGAGCTGCACTCACTATTCTGCTGGTGCAGTCACTGTGTACATACATTACTTATCCTGTACTGATCCTGAGTTACATCCTGTATTATACTCCAGAGCTGCACTCACTATTCTGCTGGTGCAGTCACTGTGTACATACATTACTTATCCTGTATTATGAGCTCTACAAATGGCCAGATACAAACACCGCACAAAATAAAAGAACAAAATTTAGTTTTCATTTTTTATTGAAAAATATTAAAATAAATTACATTATCTTACACGAGGAGTAGCGGGATATTTACATACAGTGACACACAAGACGTCAGGACATTCAAAGACTACAAAGAATATTGGCGGCCGGGAGAGAGGACAGAAGACGAGAGGAAGAAGAGTGGACATTGTCAGGTCCTTGTTATAGTCACAATAGTAAAGGCCACTTTGATTTCTCCCTCAGGACATAGTTAGGGGCTCTCCAGTAAGATGGACTGAGGCAAGTGCTGTGCACACATCACAGGCGAGGACCTGACCACCTACACAGACGTCCTCCTATTGCTTTACATGGACAGGTTCTGACATCGGCTTTCAGGACCCCTTCTGTAGAGCAGTGTGCTGCTACTTGTAGTCCTCGTTTGCCTTTACATTGCAGCCATAGTAGCTTGCACATGAACCTCACGTTGGAGGAGCTGAACCTTCTTTTGTCGCTCCCTCCCCTTCTGCAGACATTGACATCTTTGACACCATAAGGTATGAATTTGGTCAACTTCAAACACTTTTGTCCCAAACACAATAGAGTTTGTGATTATTATTACATTGGATGCCAGGAGAACCTCCTGGAAGATCTGACACTACTCAGGGGACAAGTTCTTTGTAATACATTCACATCATTGACCAGCTTTGGTCTAGACCCCTGACGGAGCCAAGTTCCTTGTTCATAAGGCAGTTCTTGACTGGTGGAGATCGCTGGAGTGTTTCTAGTCTAGGATAAGAAGTTCTAGTTATAAAAGTGCAGAATCCTCCCTAAACAATGTGGAGTTACTGAGACTCAATCTTCTAGGAACCTTATACACAGTAGAGAGATTGGATTATGGACCATGGATGGTCCCTAGGACTGGGATCAAACTGAACTGAGCAGCCGTGGCTTGTGTGCAGTACCCAACCAGGGAGTGTTGTGGGACCTCCATCACATAGACCACCATTTCCACAAGATGAATAAGGAGTTTGGAGTTTATCGTCCTCCTTTAAGTCATGGTGGATAGACTTCCCACCTCACTACAAGGATTAGTAGAAAACGTAGCAGTTATTATAAAAAGCGGAGCTCCAGCGGTGGAGCCTGCGTACCAACAGGAGCCAAAACCACTTCAGGATTAAGAGGTCCCCGAGTGGCGAGGAACTTCACATTTAGCTAATCTCTTTGCAGTTTGCACTGGGATTAGGTGAAATGACAGCAATTAGAAAACAAATACGCCAAAGGGGGACGTAGGGGAGACATTAGCAGCAGGTGGTTCATGGATGAAGGGGGCGCTGTGTTACAGTGCATCTCATTCTGCTGCATCATGTCCGTGACTCAGGATCTATGGATCTTAGTTCTGACCATCGCCTCTGGGCAAGGTTGGGGAGGAGTCATCCGAAAATGAGAATACCATACTCCTTAACAGTGTGCAGGTCACAAAGCCCATCATGTCGTTTTCGACCCCTCACGGTTTTGTGCCTTTAGAACTATGGTTACAACGTTCCCCCATAAACATATCCAAAGAGTCAGCCGATTCCACCATGTGATGTCAGGGGGAACGAGTCTTTTTGTTCTAGGCGTTTGGTAGCGGCTTACTTCTCACTACCCATGGAGAACACACGCATACTTGAACAAGCCCAGTGGGCAGAAGTATGGCGGAAGATCAGGAGGAAAATGGGCGGCTGAACGAGCATTCGGCCAACAGTTTTCAAAGGCACATGTGGAGGAGATCTCTTAAAGACACTTAGGCAGATTTGGTCCTCAAAAGAAGATCTGAGCTTCCTAGTATGATATTTACAGATACAGACCAACTCATCGCCTTACAAAGTTCTAATTTTAAAGACTAAGGGTATTTATATAGATTTATCTGCCTATAGATTTAAGACGCCAAGTTCTCCTAATGATTAGGCATTGAATACCTTGATCAAATATGTTGCAATTCATCTTCTCTGCTCCATCAATCAGCAGCAGAGGGTTTTACATGATCTCACCAGTATTGGTCTCCGGCTCTGCCATTGAAAGACGGTCAGCTTTACAATTTGTCAGAACAAAGTCCTATATGAGAAGTTCTACCTACTGGAATGCCTAGAAGCCGAGGGCTTGGGTTATCTGAAGTTTACAGGGTCTAGATTACAGTTAGAAAGAGATATTCCAAATGGTTGCAATGTTGGAAGCGTCTGAACGTTCATTTCAAGTTTAAGATACAGTACCGAATGTGCAGGACATAAAACATACACACAATAAAAAACATTCCATTAACAAAAAGTTTGCCCAGTGGGAGAAATCATGAAACATTACAGTTCCACTTCAAGCTATATTTATACGGTCTACGGAGGAGAAGCTAACAGTGAGTGGAGTGATGGTTCATGAACCTACAACAACTAGAATTTTGGCTTCTTCTTCCTATGAAAGATGGGACCTAATGTAAAAAATATTTCCTTGGGAAAGAGCACAATCCCACCAGCTAAGGAGCAACTACTACTGAAGCATCTACTAGGAGAGGGTCAATATATGTGGTCACATTATAAGTAATTGGTGCAATTCCTTCTAAGAACAAAAAAAACCTTCTCAAATAAATAACAGCGGCCAGTCATCTTCTCCACGTAGACCTCTCCGTACATAAATACATTATATCAGGAGACAGTGCGACTAAAATACTGAATATACATATGTACAAAAAGTCCATGGCTCTATTAAATTCAAGTATCTTCAGAGAGGAAATAAAAACGGACACAGAAGGCAGGAGAAATTCGGAAACCGACAGGGTTGGACTCGCCAAACCGAGATCTTCAGAGAAGACGACTTGCCTTGAGTTTTCCTACATGATGCTAGAAAAAGGTCCAGTGTAAGAATGAGACAACACTCAATACACCAAGAGTTACAAACCGGACTGGCCGACGGAACCATCTACGGGTTTAGATCTAGTGTGGAGAACCTACGCTCTTCATCATCCTAGTGATCAGCCAAGATCTGTCCAACTAGACAAAAAGAACCATCATAGACGACCATCTTCCAGAACGAGCACCGGTCGGCTCGGCTCTCGGCTCACGTCTCTCCCTTGCTATTAATTTTGTTGTACTCGTTCACAAGTTCTTCGTATGGAACGCAAACCTCCGTGTCGTTACTGGAGAAAGAAGACTCGTCTAGACATGTGAAGGTATCCAGTCGAGTGGGAGTCTCTGGGTCCTCGATATTTTCCTCGATAGAAGACTTAGACTTTTCTTCATCTTCAGAGTTGTCACATTCATCCTCCTCCTCCTCCTCGTCTTCTTCATGGACAAAGTTAATGTTGTTCTGAAAAATCAAGGGTTTATAATCTTTGGACTCCCAAGGTTCTCCTTCCTCTTCGCTGATCCGGTCTAACTGGTTGATGAAGATGGTGGCTTCTTTGTCCTGCAGGGGCCTCATTCCGTTTTCTTTCTGAAGACCGCTGGAGAAGGTCACAGCATCGTAGCCATATCCATTGCGTTTAGTGTAGACCACCATCATCTCCTTGCCTTTACTTGGCATGTCGCCAGGAAGATCCCCGTTCAGGATTCTATCCCCGCCAGTCTTTAAACCATTTTTGCCGATCTGTTTAATCAGATCGTTGTAGGTTTCCTCCTTCTTAGACAGGAAGCTCAGGATGTTGACGTCCTTTGGATTGGCCATGGGGATCTGCTTGTTCTTTTTTGTCCGCGGGTCATTTTCAAAGGACTCTTTCCTTTTTTTCCGTCTCTTTTTAATGGCCTTGTGGACCTCCACGAACATGCTGACCTTCCAGTTCACGAACAAGGACAGCCAGGCCAAGCCAAGATAAATCCAGATTTCCACAAAATATCTGTAGAGGACGCCGTAAGACACCTTTGGATTGACACCTGCCAAAAAAAAACAAAAAAAGTTTTGTTTTTCCATCACCGTATAATATCTAGAGATTCTAGTTATATACAAGTTACAGAACCAAATCTTCAGTCTCTCACATTTATAGACATTGGCACTCGTATCACCTAGTAGATGTTTACCCCTCAGGTCACTAAAACTTCATAGACCTTCATAAAACTGTCTCTCCCCATCCAATGTACTAAAAATATACTACAAAAAAAACAAAAAAAACAACATAAGACAAACCTGCTACGTAGTCTCCAAAACCAATGGTGGTGATGGTGATGAAAGAGAAGTAGAGACCCTCGATGTAGTCCCAGCCTTCAGTCCTCATGAAGATTAACGGAGGGATCACTAGGTGGACGAGGACGCCCCACAAGAGGAAGATGGCCGTGCAGGTGATCTGGGCTTTCCTCTGCAGGAAAAGAAAAGGGAAATTACATGTTTGACTTCATATAACCAAAAGCTGACTTATCTAGAAGGAGCCATGTCGTGGACCAAACCAAATACAAGGGGCTGGGGTCCATCATACAGAGATTGGACATGTCCGGAGTATCACTTTAAGACAGTTTCATGTCCCTTATGTCACATATGAATAATGAGTGAGTAATGACCTTGTACAATGACTGGAAATTGCCTTTATATACATTTTCTGCAGGATCAGCCACTTTCAAAAGTTCTTTTCCAGACGGCTGCAACTAAATTCTACAGTCAGCAAGATTTAGGCATAAACAATGTATATTCACGCCATACTGAAGAGGAACGAACGTCACGTGTTTACATACTGCTGACCGCCTGTAAGAACCCCAGAGATCACAGCCACAGAGCCAGACTTTACTTACGAGATTAATTTACTGATCCTGAGTTACATCCTGTATTATACTCCAGAGCTGCACTCACTATTCTGCTGGTGCAGTCACTGTGTACATACATTACTTATCCTGTACTGATCCTGAGTTACATCCTGTATTATACTCCAGAGCTGCACTCACTATTCTGCTGGTGCAGTCACTGTGTACATACATCACTTATCCTGTACTGATCCTGAGTTACATCCTGTATTATACTCCAGAGCTGCACTCACTATTCTGCTGGTGCAGTCACTGTGTACATACATTACTTATCCTGTACTGATCCTGAGTTACATCCTGTATTATACTCCAGAGCTGCACTCACTATTCTGCTGGTGCACTCACTGTGTACATACATCACTTATCCTGTACTGATCCTGAGTTACATCCTGTATTATACTCCAGAGCTGCACTCACTATTCTGCTGGTGCACTCACTGTGTACATACATTACTTATCCTGTACTGATCCTGAGTTACATCCTGTATTATACTCCAGAGCTGCACTCACTATTCTGCTGGTGCAGTCACTGTGTACATACATTACTTATCCTGTACTGATCCTGAGTTGGGACAGGTGATGCAGAGTATTCAAACTGCAGTGCCAATAATGAACACTAGAGGCAGCGCAGCTCTATACACTGTAAGGACTCAAGTAGACGACCAAAAGATGAAAATACTGAGTGCTCGGCCTCGGACGTCTGAGATAAAGTCTGCCACCTGCTCTGTTTTCAGGACATTTGCCAGACCCTGTCCACACAGAGAACAGACCAGAAGCCTCATGTTATCGCTCTACCATCATCACTGGGTACGTCCCTTACAGCTGTATCTAATCCACATGCCATCAGCCTCTCAGCTTCACCCTCGTGCCCCATCACCTGCTATAGGCTGCCTTTTAGGGCAGATTCCTTACCAGAGTGACTCCTCTTTTAGTGAGAAACTGGCCCAATCTTTTAGCTCGTCCTGCAAAGAACTTCCCTAAGGCGCTGATCCAGGTCAGGCAGAGCGGCACTCCAAACAAGCCATAGAAGATACAGAACAGCCGCCCGGCAGACGTCTTCGGGGCTATATTACCATAACCTGGGGGCGAGAAAAAAATAAAAAAAATTAGTATAGTATAGTAACACTTAATGTCTTAGTAATTTATAAATAGAGGCTTCTTATTCTCACTGATCACCAGGGGCCACTGCTACGGGGGTAACAACCCTTCTGCCTTAAGGTGGGGGGAGGGGTGACCAGAGAACCTTCTAGTCCCAGCATGGAGGGATGCGTTATCATGAGTCTGTCATACAAGGCCCCCCCACTCCCATTTAGATTTTTTACTATACGCCCCCACATCTTACCAATCGTAGTGATGACCGTGGCTGCAAAGATAACCGCGTTCGGCCAGTTCCAGTTGTTGAAGGTAGTGTTCCCGGTGATGGTCACACCTTGACCAGCAGCATTAGAAACCGTCTGTGGACAGAAACAGAAGAGGTCGAGCCGTTAATCTCCGCTATCAGCCGCCCAGACATCATCAGACGAGAAGGGAAACAAAAAGTTAAGCACATCCGAGAAATGTAGGCAGCCGCTAATCTCTGACCGGTCTCCTAATGTCCTCATATATATCAATGGACATTAGAGCAGCGGCCATCATCCTCTCACTTTTCAGCTACACCAGTAGTTCTAGGATGCTAGGTCCAAGACCACTGAGAAAACCCGAATCTGGAGGAGAACAGTGGACCTTCAGATGATGGTAACTTGTGTGGGCTTCATGTATTATGTAAATAATGGACGTGCAGATACAGAGTGATACAATGTAACTCTTCTCTGGGGAGGTCACTTCAAGGATAATCTAGGAGTGAAGGGCGATTTCTGGTAGGTGAAAATATATGTTAGACGAACAATAAAAACACGAGTAATAAATTCCCCCGCCGTCGACTTTGTACCGCTCTGTATCTGACTCCTTTATGTGGGGGCGTGATCCTCTCTCCATATCTCTATCAGGAGGGAAGATTAACTGGTTCTTTAGTTCTAAAAAAAAAAAAAAAAAAGTGCCAAAACTGAGTGCCGATCTCCTCCCACCTCCCCCCGGGGATCTCGTCTGCTCATCACATTATCCAGAGCAAAATTTACTCTTCACAGCATCTCGTCAGGTGGACCCTGAAGAACAGACTCTGTGGGTGAATGTAACGGATTACCAAGTGGTGGAGCTGCCGCAACGCAAGATTTGCAGATTCAGATGCTTCCATGTTACAGAAGACGGCAGACCCTCTATGGGCCTGCATTCTACAATCGATCATAGTAGCCCCTCCCCCCCTAGAGAAACTGGAAGACGTTTTCTATCTTCTCCAGATTTGGGCAACAATCTCTGGTCCATGGGTCTCATTGGCAATGCTTATCTTAAGGGAGGATTAGTGAGCAGAACTGGACTATACCAATACGTCGTCATCTTTAATTCCTTACAAAGTTTGCCAATGTTTCTCATTGAAGGGGCCTACAGATGTACGGAGACGATGCTCCATGGGGAAAAAGACGACCAACCTATCTGTAGACAGCTGTTTTGGGGTTCTTGACCCTTGTCTGGACAGAGAAGGGAACCGATTATGTGTCTAAGGCATTTCAGACACCGATCTTTCGTCTTCCATACAGTTGTATCTGCCCATGGGAAGGCTCTAAAGGAGTGGTTAATTGGGTTATTTCCCCAAATGGCACCAGTGCGAACAACGGGTGCTCTGCTCTGGATGAGGGGAAGAACCACAAAACAGTTGTCTACAGATGGGACCTCTTGAGAAGTCTATGGTTTGGCCGAGATGAGCTAATTTGTATTCTTGAAAAATCTTGTAATTTTTTTTTTTTTACTTGAAATTAGAGTGAAGAAAAACTTGCAAATTCTGGGGGAAGAGTCTGGCACAGGAGACAACATATGGAGAGCACTGACCCAACCACCTGCTGCCGGCCTTGATATCCTCGTGCCACAAGGCCAAGGACAACACGTGTGGTCAAATAAGATGACCGCCAAGCATCTCCAAGCACTTGACCCACAGCCTCCAAGGGCCTCTGGATATGTTCAGGCAGGCCATTCATTTCCTCTTTGTTCAGAGACTGGAAAATCAATTTAGGACTCATGGAAAAAACACGAGTCCAGATGTGGAAGAAGTCTCTTGGGTTTTAGACAAAAACTAAAAATGTTCTCGCTATCTGCCCCATCTATGGTGAATGCTCGTCTCTCCCACAGCACAAGCCTGAGGGACCGCGGAGCTAAACAAGAAACCCAAGAGGAAGGACGTGTATCCTTCACCATGGAGCTTAACCCCGTTTACTTATCTTTGACGCAATGGGATGAGATTTAGAAACCGATTTCCATCTCAAAAATTATTTGGATGTTTCTAAATAAAGTTTTGTAAACAGACAAACAACTGGATCATGGGAAGAACAAAGAAACCCACAAGCAACGGATCTGTCCTGGGTCAAGTCCAAACATGTGGCACCATGAAAGCACTTCTACAGACAGGCCACATCCACTGGTGACATTGTAGCTCATGTCCTTGACCTCAACATCCAAGGACCAGATGAAAAGACATCAATCAAGTTGTTACCATTGAAGACACCACTGCTGAAGGGCCAAAATGGGGAGGAGAGGGGCAAAGAAAACAATGCCCCTACCTTGAGGACACTTTCTCCTTTGTCAGCCATCAAAACTCACATGGCCAATAAGCAGTCAGTCCATTCTGAATCTGGCTCCCCTCCTGTCTCTTTTCCAGGGGTTGCTGTGGACCCCATTACGGTCCCTCCTATTTGGTTAATGTTTCTTCTTCACCTTATCCATTGTCTACAACAGGTCAAAGGACCGGAAGAAAGGCAGGAGATTTCTGATCTGGTTTGCAGATCTGTCATTTCCAGCTACACCAAAGTCTTCCTCCCATACCGACTGTGACATATGCACAACAGGCGGAGGTCTGCACAGGGGCTGTGGTCTTAAAGTTTAATGGTAAGTAGCAGCAGTCTGTAAACCTCATTTTATAGGAACGCTGGCGGTTTTTCTTTGTACGAATCCCATAAAAACTAAGGAGAGTCATGAGAACCTGCAGGGTGACCGTCAGGAGGCCCAGCCCTGTTATAACGCTCTTCAAGTGCACAATAAAGTAGTGTTATTATTCAGAAGGTAAAGGTTCAATCATCAGATTCTCCAGAAGAGGAAGCCTTGGATGAATGAACATCTATTCTTCAATCAAGTTTTATCCCCGCCGTGAACAAGGTCCACATTGTCTGACCCCTCATCTTGGAGCTTGGAGGGTTTCATTCATTCAGTTATCATAAAGGGGAACTTTAATTGGTAATCAGAAAGATACACGTCTTAAAGCCCCCTTTATCAACCCCCGGTCCTGAAAGTCCCAAACAACACTAGGCCTTACAGAGCCCCCCACAACAGCACCAGGTCCATATTAAGCCCCATCCCTGGGACACCCCCAAAACTGCCACTCTTGGTTCACATTTGCATAAATCTAGCCTTCCATGACCACAGGGTACAAGGGGATTCAAAGGAATTCTTCACAAGCTCTGCCTCCAAGGCGGCTATCCGCCAATGTTTGACCCTTGAGACCAGAGGAGCATGTATGGCCTATAAGTCTCCTCACGCCGATTAAGGTGCTCTCTCCGCAAGGAGAGTCAGGTACAGGATTGTCCTGCCAAAATTGTGACTGCTGGACATGTATGCAAGCCCCATAAACTCTGCGCCCCCCCCCCCCCCCCAAGTCAGCACCAGGCCCTGCAGAGCTCCAACCCCCACCATCTGCATCGGGCACCACAGTGTTCCACCCCCAACATCTGCATCAGGCACCACAGTGTTCCACCCCCAACATCTGCATCGGACACAGCAGAGTTCCAACCCCAACAATCTGAATCGGGCACCACAGTGTTCCAACCCCCAGCATCTGCATCCGGACACTACAGTGTTCCCCCCAAACATCTGCATCAGACACCCAACAGATGTTCCAACCCCCAACATCTGCAATCGGGCACCAGTGTTCCAACCCCCAAACATCTGCATCGGGCACAGCAGTGTTCCACCCAAAAATCTGCATCGGACACCAACAGTGTTCCACCTCCAGAGTTCCTCCCATGGACAGCACTTGACGCCACAGCGTATTCTCCTTACTTAACCCAGGCCTCTGGGGAGCCCCCCCCCGCCCCCCGACATCACCATGAGTACATGTATGCCACTACCCCCAGAGTATCCTGCCAAAGACAAGATGGTACATGACATCGTGCCCTCTGTGCCAAGCAGTGTCGGAACATTTCTTCTTGCCCAGTCGTGCAGTTTACAGATGACGACCCCTCATTATGGGTAACGCATCCCCATAGGTCATCTGATAAGTGGTGATATAATGGCTATTCAAAGGCTCCCACAAGGACACCCACCATGGACACAGTGAAGGCCGCCACGTTCCTGACGCAACGTGTTTGTTCAGTGCAGCTTCTCCTACATTCAGGAGCTTGTAGCCTGCGGCTCCACACGGTGCTCCGAGAGCAGCGCAAGCCACGTCTGACATCCCAGGCACGCAAGCAGCTGGCTGCCTGTCTTCAGGCTTCTCGTTATGTAACCCAGCAAATTCCTCTTGTTAAAAAAAGCCCTTTCAGGGCCAGAAATGGAAGTGTGATAAAATAAGGAAAAAATGGAGGAAACGGTCTTATCATCTGCAGCTGCAAGAAGCTGACGCCACAAGATGGACGTTAATAGACCATTAATAAAGGAACACAGAAGAAAGGTCGCCGGGCGCTGCCCTGATCTCGCTCACGTGACTTGTGTCTCAACAGGAAGCAGAGCGAGGACGGCGAGGAGGGTAACCCCATAAATGTTCCCATATAGAACCTATAAAGAGGGAACATTTACGGGGTCATTAAATGACTCCAGTCGCCGTAATGTAAATTAACCCCTTGGCTGACCTCAGAGTGACCGGCTGGTGATACAAAGCGTTTCAGGTGTGTCCTATAAACTTATTAAACTTTAGCAGACGCTATATACATGTGTGTGAACCGTTCTCTAGTCCAATCCGATCGCTCCATTGTGATTGTTCACACGCGTTTCAGGCCAGGACTGCAGGAACGTGCGCGCTCAGCCCCATCCCCTGAAGTCGCAGGCGGCTGTCCAGCAGAAGGCGACTAATAGCGCGCCGTGTCCCAGACGTGATGTGCATCAGGTTAATGAATGACCCATCAGCCTTGAATGCCATCACCCGGTCTGATAAAAACGGGGGGTGAGCAAATATCACATTAAAAAAAAGGAATAAACAACTAAAAAAATACCAAACAGCAGAAGTGAACAACATGATGCGAGCGCGATAAGGACGCGAGTCACGCAGAATACGCTATATGGCCGAGGACAGGGAGCAGCGCATCTATTCTACAGGCAGCCTCTCTGCAATGGCCGATAACAGAGAGCAAGACTGATACACTGTAACAAGAGCATCAGCTGTGTGCGCCGGGACAAGTCAAGGTGCAATTTTCAACCCCTGGATGTTATTTTGGATTTTCCCCATTCACTGACAGCAAGCAAAGATCTGATCACTAGTAAAATTATTTAAAAAAAATAAAAAATAAAATAAAAACCTGAGATGCGTCTGGCATAGTTTTTTTCAGATGCACAGGGGAGACATTATCGGATTTTGACACAGTTTTTCTTCCGTCTTTCCTCCTGGGCAAAATATAACTTGTCGCGAGAAGAGCTCTAAAATTGGCGCTGAAATGAGGGAAAAACTTAAAAAAAAAGCCTCCACGAGTGCAACACTATAAGGGAGTGTGAGAATGTAGCGACTTGTTACAAAGTTGCAATTTGTAAACATACTGTGCACACACTCGCCAAGTAAGCCCCGCCCCCATATACTGACCAACTGTGAAAATGATGAGCATGGCACAAAATGCGTGAAAACCGCACTGCTGCAAACGTATGATTAAAAAAATCAAGTAAAAGTAAACTAAAAAAAGGCCCCGGCTCCATCTAAGGGGAAAGCGGCCGCTTTAGATAAGAGATAGGCCGGCTGCCACGTCCGTGCGTCCTGTGTGGCATCCAGAACAAAAGCCCCATTGTCTCATATTATAGACCTAAGAGCGACGCGCGGAAAAGATGGAAACTGCGGCTGAAGATCCACCGGGAAATCAAAATATTCTGAGAAATGGGCAGCCTGTATTCTGAGAAGATCCGGATACACAGCAGGCGGGAAAAACAAAGGGTTAACAGTCTCCGAAATACGGCGTCCGTAGAGAATCAGAGGCTGGAGGGACAATGTACCGCGGGACACCATGAGCACACCGTCATCTAGTACAGCGATAAATCGCAGGGAGCGCACAGGAGGCGGCTTTGTTGTGGGGTTTTTGGGGCCATTTTCACATTATTAGGAAAATTGCTTTTTAATTAGGAAAAGAAGAAGGTGTCCTGGACTCCACCGCGCGTTCCCCCCGGACACCACCGCGCGCTCCTCCTGGGGGAAACCACTGTGCTCCCCCCAACACCACTGCAAGACATCAGATCCTGAGCCAGGACATAATCCACACCGGGATGAGGACTTGTCGGGACTTGTATGTCCTCGCCCCCCCTCCCCCTCATTTGTTTGGCAGGGGCCCCTCCAACTCTTGGATAAAACCATATAAGTTTATTAAGAAGTTGTTGCAGCTGCTGTTACTCCCAACATCGAGACACGAATGCAAGAGGTGGGGGGGGGGGGCCACAATGATAGAGCTACGGAGTGCCCCCGAAACAGAGCGGGTCATTGAAAGGGGGAGGGGGGGGTAGGTTAGAATTTGAAGCTCCTGGGCCAAGATGTATCATCTCTGGCTGAGCTCCTGACTGTTACTTGTTATACTGGACTTACAGTGTGGGTTGCAGGAAACTTTGGCGCATCTTGTGCTCTGGAGCCAGCGCAACCGCCACCCGGGCGCCCCCACTGGCCAGGGCAACCACCACCCAGGGCGCCCCACTGCCCAGGGCAACCACCACCCAGGCGCCCCCACTGCCCAGGGCAACCACCACCCAGGCGCCCCCACTGCCCAGGGCAACACCACCCGGGCGCCCCCACTGTCCAGCGCAACCACCACCCGGGCGCCCCACTGCCCAGGGCAACACCACCCGGGCGCCCCCACTGCCAGCGCAACCACCACCCAGGCGCCCCCACTGGCCAGCGCAACCACCACCCGGCGCCCCCACTGGCCAGCGCATCCGCGACCCGGGCGCCCCCACTGGCCAGCGCAACTACCACCCGGGCGCCCCCACTGCCCAGGGCAACCACCACCGGGCGCCCCCACTGTCCAGCGCAACCACCACCCGGGCGCCCCCACTGTCCAGCGCAACCACCACCCGGGCGTCCCACTGCCCAGCGCAACCACCACCGGGCGTCCCCACTGCCCAGCGCAACCACCACCCGGGCGTCCCCACTGCCCAGCGCAACCACCACCCGGGCGTCCCCACTGCCCAGCGCAACCACCACCCGGGCGCCCCCATTGCCGACCACAACCTCACATAACCTAAGACTACGATGTTAAATAGCTCACAGCCGTGTAATCTGTGGGGGAGGGGCGGTGACTTAGGAGCTCGGAATGATGCATCACAGAGAAGATCCAACCCCGACACCTGGGGGGAAATCACGAGGCCCAGCCCAATGCCAGGAGCAGGTGATTCTGCACATTCCTGTGCCTCAAGACGTCAGACTTTCCTTCAAGGATCACATTAAGATGGTAGAAGTTGCATTGTACGGTCAGGAGCAGCTTGTTAAAAATGAGTCACTGGGTGTCGGTGATCATCGCAGTTCTCGCATTCTATTCACTAAACTCTTAGTGACGTCCTGTATCTGATTTATGGGACCTCAAAGAAAAGACACTTTCAGGGCTCCTTCTGTGTCAGTCTTTACAACAGTTCTGACATTCTGTTCCTGCATCAGGAAGCTCAGGATGATCAGTGCTACACGTCTCTCAGATAGGGAAGCGATTGAAACTGCGAGAAGACCGGGACCGATCTGCGCGCTGCGGCGTTAATTATGAAAATCTGTGTATAATTAGCGCCCACCACAGAAGACGAGCAGATGCAGGACGCTGCGGCTCAGGGGGTTGGTAGATACAAAGAAACCAAAAAAATTCCATCTTCCATAAACGACAAGAACCACAAAAATGCAGCGTCTTCACCGCAGAGCGAACAGCTGCAGGTCCCTGCACGAGCGGCCATGATGAGTCTTCCAGCAACACCCCAGGGCGAGACGACGACGCTCCGTGCTGGAGGAAGACGTGAACTTGGTTTACTCATCTTGTACTCATTCTACGCCAGTCACATCCAGAGCTGCATTCAAAGTTCTGCTGGCCTCCTGCTACCAGAGCGCTATACCTTGTGTCTGATTAGTTAATATAAGTCTTCCAGTGCCATCACCAGTGGGAAGTTTTCCTTCACCTCCTACTGATCTCTGTCCCACCTGTGTAAAACCATAGGCATGGCCCTCAGCTAACTCCTCCGGTCACTGTCCCACCTGTGTAAAACCATAGGCACGGCCCTCAGCTAACTCCTCCGGTCACTGTCCCACCTGTGTAAAACCATAGGCACGGCCCTCAGCTAACTCCTCTGGTCACTGTCCCACCTGTATAAAACCACAGGCATGGCCCTCAGCTAACTCCTCCGGTCACTGTCCCACCTGTATAAAACCACAGGCATGGCCCTCAGCTAACTCCTCCGGTCACTGTCCACCTGTATAAAACCACAGGCACGGCCCTCAGCTAACTCCTCCGGTCACTGTCCCACCTGTATAAAACCACAGGCATGGCCCTCAGCTAACTCCTCCGGTCACTGTCCCACCTGTATAAAACCACAGGCATGGCCCTCAGCTAACTCCTCCGGTCACTGTCCCACCAGTATAAAACCATAGGCACGGCCCTCAGCTAACTCCTCCGGTCACTGTCCCACCTGTATAAAACCACAGGCACGGCCCTCAGCTAACTCCTCCGGTCACTGTCCCACCTGTATAAAACCACAGGCACGGCCCTCAGCTAACTCCTCCGGTCACTGTCCCACCTGTATAAAACCATAGGCACGGCCCTCAGCTAACTCCTCCGGTCACTGTCCCACCTGTATAAAACCATAGGCACGGCCCTCAGCTAACTCCTCCGGTCACTGTCCCACCTGTATAAAACCATAGGCACGGCCCTCAGCTAACTCCTCCGGTCACTGTCCCACCTGTATAAAACCATAGGCACGGCCCTCAGGTAGCTCCTCCGGTCACTGTCCCACCTGTATAAAACCATAGGCACGGCCCTCAGCTAACTCCTCCTGTCACTGTCCCACCTGTGTACAACCACAGGCATGGCCCTCAGTTAACTCCTCCTGTCACTGTCCCACGGATCTGTTCTAGAGGGTTCTTTTTCGTGTCACAATGCGGAAGCGTTCGATCCAACGCTCGTCTCACTTCTGTTCAATGTGGAAACTTATCTAAAGTTGACAGAGAGAGCAAACAGCGCGGGGCAGGGCAAGAAAAAAGCCAAAAAGGTCAAAAACAAAAGTGTTGTGTACACGGGAGGACATCTACCGTCCCCTGTGATGTGGAATGTTATATGAGCAAACACAGGAAGTGATTGAACGCCTGTAGACACGGTCACCAAGTCAATACACTGCTCCTACTGAAAGTGAGGGGCCCGAGGAGGGGCCACAAAGGAGGATGGAGACCGGGGCAACTAAGATACATAATGGAAGCCAAATAAAAAGTAGCCATTCCATTCTACAAAGTATCCATCCGGCCCGGTCAACCTCAGGGTCATCAGGGGGACATTAAGGGACGACCTTGAGTTCTCCTTCAAGGGTCTGACCATACACTGAAACCTCTCTAAGATGAACCCTCCTGTGACCCCCTGAGGGCTTCCAAACCCAACAGAGGCACATGAAGCCAATGGACGTATACGCCGACGTCATCTACAATCATGTCCGTGCTGTCCCCCAGAAGATCACAGGAGACACAATGGAAGGGATTTACATCAGGAGATGACGCAGATCACAAAAGAAGCTCAGAAGCTCTCAGACCACGGACACTTTCCATCAGCACCCAGAGCAGGACTGAAGGAATGGAACATCCCGTAACAAAGGAGCTTTTCAGCCTGACCACCGCCATCCCCCCTCCGAGACCTCACCCACCATGGGAACCAACAGGTCAAAGCCAAGAAACTGCAACCTAAGATATTCATCAAGTATGGACCCTGAAGAGCGTATTGTCAGAGGTGGCACCACGTGTGATCGGCTGAGGAAGCCCCGCCCTCAACATGTATAATACAGAACTGCAAGAAGAGGAACTGAACAGTATAACAGTATATAAGTATAGTCAGACGGTACTTCTACTATGTAACAGGAGGAGGATGAAGTCAGTCCTGACAAAGTCTACTTCCTGCTCGCTGTTATAGTAGTTATATTATTGTACACAGGAGGCAGTATTATAGTAGTTATATTCTTGTACATAGGAGGCAGTATTATAGTAGTTATATTCTTGTACATAGGAGCAGTATTATAGTAGTTATATTCTTGTACATAGGAGCAGTATTATAGTAGTTATATTATTGTACACAGGAGGCAGTATTATAGTAGTTATATTCTTGTACATAGGAGCAGTATTATAGTAGTTATATTATTGTACACAGGAGGCAGTATTATAGTAGTTACATTCTTGTACATAGGAGCAGTATTATAGTAGTTATATTCTTGTACATAGGAGCAGTATTATAGTAGTTATATTCTTGTACATAGGAGCAGTATTATAGTAGTTATATTCTTGTACATAAGAGCAGTATTATAGTAGTTATATTCTTGTACATAGGAACAGTATTATAGTAGTTATATTCTTGTACATAGGAGCAGTATTATAGTAGTTATATTCTTGTACATAGGAGCAGTATTATAGTAGTTATATTCTTGTACATAGGAGCAGTATTATAGTAGTTATATTCTTGTACATAGGAGCAGTATTATAGTAGTTATATTCCTGTACATAGGAGGCAGTATTATAGTAGTTATATTCTTGTACATAGGAAGCAGTATTATAGTAGTTATATTATTGTACACAGGAGGCAGTATTATAGTAGTTATATTCTTGTACATAGGAGCAGTATTATAGTAGTTATATTCTTGTACATAGGAGGCAGTATTATAGTAGTTATATTCTTGTACATAGAAGCAGTATTATAGTAGTTATATTCTTGTACATAGGAGCAGTATTATAGTAGTTATATTCTTGTACATAGGAGGCAGTATTATAGTAGTTATATTCTTGTACATAGAAGCAGTATTATAGTAGTTATATTCTTGTACATAGGAGCAGTATTATAGTAGTTATATTCTTGTACATAGGAGCAGTATTATAGTAGTTATATTCTTGTACATAGGAACAGTATTATAGTAGTTATATTCTTGTACATAGGAGCAGTATTATAGTAGTTATATTCTTGTACATAGGGGCAGTATTATAGTAGTTATATTCTTGTACATAGGAACAGTATTATAGTAGTTATATTCTTGTACATAGGAGGCAGTATTATAGTAGTTATATACTTGTACATAGGGGCAGTATTATAGCAGTTATATTCTTGTACATAGGAACAGTATTATAGTAGTTATATTCTTGTACATAGGAGCATTATAGTAGTTATATTCTTGTACATAGGGGCAGTATTATAGTAGTTATATTCTTGTACATAGGAACAGTATTATAGTAGTTATATTCGTGTACATAGGAGGCAGTATTATAGTAGTTATATTCTTGTACATAGGAGCAGTATTATAGTAGTTATATTATTGTACACAGGAGGCAGTATTATAGTAGTTATATTCTTGTACATAGGAGCAGTATTATAGTAGTTATATTATTGTACACAGGAGGCAGTATTATAGTAGTTATATTCTTGTACATAGGAGCAGTATTATAGTAGTTATATTCTTGTACATAGGAGGCAGTATTATAGTAGTTATATTCTTGTACATAGAAGCAGTATTATAGTAGTTATATTCTTGTACATAGGAGGTAGTATTATAGTAGTTATATTCTTGTACATAGGAGCAGTATTATAGTAGTTATATTCTTGTACATAGGAGCAGTATTATAGTAGTTATATTCTTGTACATAGGAACAGTATTATAGTAGTTATATTCTTGTACATAGGAGCAGTATTATAGTAGTTATATTCTTGTACATAGGGGCAGTATTATAGTAGTTATATTCTTGTACATAGGAACAGTATTATAGTAGTTATATTCTTGTACATAGGAGGCAGTATTATAGTAGTTATATTCTTATACATAGGAGCAGTATTATAGTAGTTATATTCTTGTACATAGGAGCAGTATTATAGTAGTTATATTATTGTACACAGGAGGCAGTATTATAGTAGTAATATTCTTGTACATAGGAGCAGTATTATAGTAGTTATATTCTTGTACATAGGAGCAGTATTATAGTAGTTATATACTTGTACATAGGGGCAGTATTATAGTAGTTATATTATTGTACACAGGAGGCAGTATTATAGTAGTTATATTCTTGTACATAGGGGCAGTATTATAGCAGTTATATTCTTGTACATAGGAGCAGTATTATAGTAGTTATATTCTTGTACATAGGAGCAGTATTATAGTAGTTATATTCTTGTACATAGGAGGCAGTATTATAGTAGTTATATACTTGTACATAGGGGCAGTATTATAGCAGTTATATTCTTGTACATAGGAGCAGTATTATAGTAGTTATATTCTTTGTTAGGAGTTATACGGTTTCTATATTATGTCTGTGCAGTCTATTAGCAGTCATGTCTGGCAGTGTGGACACCTGCTATGGATTAGAGGCCGGAGACCTGGGATCAGACGTATATATTACACAAGATAAGGGGTAGAAAAAAAAACAAGAACACATTACCAGACTAATGGGCCATGTGTTGAGCAGTGTACAGACAGATGTGGATTTCAGACACCGGGCAGGAAGTTGAACTCAATTTTTCCATTGCAGATAGAGGTGACTTGAGAGCTGCCCCAGTAGTCAGATGTTAGAAGGGCTTTATGTGGTGACCCCATAGATGGGCACCTGCAGTTCATCATCAAGGATCAAGAAAGCTGCTGTGAATACAAGTTATTTGCTCGAGCTCCTCTTACTGCATTATACAGGATCCTGGGATGTACATCAGGGAAAGCTGGGCGAGGACCCCATACAGCGGAGTTATGGCTCCCGCAGGGGCCGTCGCCCAACGTTGCCAAAACACTTGAATAGAAGAAGAATTTAGCAGATTGGATGACTGAAAGACTAATATTTCTTGGGGAATTTGTATTTGAGCAGGAATTTTTACATTTTCTTTGAAGATTTCCTTGAGGTATGTACAGCTGCACGATGATCACCTAACCAGTAAGTGGCCGCAGGACTCATTCTTACTGGTCTTTCTCGTCTGACCGGACAAACCCAAGGAATTACTCAACTTAGAATGTAATGCCCTTAGAGTCTCATAGTCCTATTTTGCAAGGAGGATGCGCATTTCTTGGACAATCTTCTTCTTCTGTAGGAATTACCTGGAGGACACACGTCCATGACAGGGTGAGCCTGGAGAAGACCTCAGTTCTTCACTCTTGGTTGGGAAGAAGTGACATGACATTGGCCACCACTAGAGGTCACCGAGCGGTTGTCTTACCCCTCGACCGTTAATTACTTCCAGGACTGGATGAGGTCTCCAGACAGTTCCCAGAACATGATTCTACGCCAGGTTGTCTACAGGTGGAGCACATGGGAGACATCAGGAAGCCGCGCCACGTCACATGACCAAGCCAATTTACAGGTCATGAAACCTTGAGAACGGAGCAGAAACAATCTATGGAGTGTTCACCGCATGGGAATAGGATGTCGATGTGTAAGTCAGGAAATCCTGGACTCGTGTGCGAGAGACCTACAAAATAGACACCCAGCTCCGGGCCGCGAACACACCAGTTACCTAACGTGCGAAGAATGCGGCTCCGAGAAACTGGCATCAGCCGAGCAAAGCGTTATACAAAGTAGGAAAAGAATCACACGGTGGTCCAAAGGAAAACCGGGGCAGAGGAGCCTCGAAGGATGGGAACAAACCAAGCAAAAGGGTAACCCCACCCAAAAGAAAACAAGGGGCTCTGGGTGAACATGGGCGACCACGGTGTGAGCGATATTACTCACTTCCATTCCTGTAATCTCCGGCTCCGATGGGTCCCGTGCCAGAGGTGGGAGATTAGTTTTATCCTTCTATGGTGAGCAGCACCTATAACTTAAGTCCCTTCACTATATGTGCCAGTAACATGGGCGGGGCCGCGACTACCTCATACTGTGAGCAATCCATAGGACACACTCTTAAAGGGGTGCTCCACCTCCATGGGATCTGCAGTCGGCAGCTGTAAGAGCCTTCATCTCTAAAGAGAAATATTTCACTTTTATTTTACCTTTTTCTCCAATTACTGTCTGGAAACAGTCAACATGCTGCAGTTGATGGACCTGTTATCCACTTACTGTCTGGGAACAGTCATCATGCTGCAGTTGATGGATCCTTTATCCTTGTTACGTCTCTAAGGGCTCATGCACATGACCGTATGCATTTTGCGGTCTTCAAAACATGAATGACGTCTGTGTGTATTCCGTATTTTGCAGAAGGGAACAGCCGGCCCCTAACAGAACAGTCCTGTCCTTTTCCGTAATGCGGACAATAATAAGATATGTTCTATTTTGTTTTGCAGAATGGAAATAAAGACATACGGAAACTGAATGCACACTTCGGGGGTTTTTTGGGACCCATCGAAATTAATAGTTCCGCATACAGTCCGCAAAAATACTTTGAGTACCCTACAATATCCTTACTCCCTCCTACAGCTCCTATGAAGACCACTACAACCCCCAGCATGCTCCAGTTTTTTTTTTTGAGGGATCTGAGAAGAGCAGTGGTAGTCTGCATACTGGGAGTTGTAGTTTCACAACAGCTGCTCTAGAATAAAGCCACAAGCAGCTCCATTATCAGGGCAGATAGCCTGCTTGTTTATGGTTTCCATATTTTTCCCCTAGGTAATGAAGATATTAGCGATAACTTGGATTTTATATTAACTCACATTCCTCTGTATATCGATGATACCTACGGGTACGTGAAACTTCAAGTCTCCCCAGTGACCTTTGCCCCATGATAATGTCTCCGCCAACAGAAACCGTGAACCTTGAATCGATTCCTCAGCGGTTGGAGATGTAAGATGTGCCGTCCTCCACGTATCAATCTGTTTACAGGACAAGCGATACAATGTAACACTGCAGCAACTCCGGCATGTCACTTGCCCAATTGGATTCGGAAAATGTCAACAATTAAAAGCGTTTCCACACGCAAGCTCTTCAGAACAGACACCTCTAGATCTCTCTCCTAGCCTGTGTGTGTGAGTGTCAGTCTTTACTGCAGCTCTAGCATTCTATTCAAGAGGCTCAGGATGAGCAGAGCTGTTGCAGTGCATGGAATCAGAGGAACAGTGAAGCTGAAGGCACATGAACGGTCAGAAGGCTCCTGCCCAGACTGTCTGCCATATGTGGCATGGGGGGGGGAAAGGGGTGCAAGGATTTTTGCAATTCAACCTGCTGGAGAAAGAGACATTTATAATTTGACTCGGCCACGTTGCTGAGTGTCACTTTTACTCTTGCAGACTCATCCTTTCCTCAGCAGATCAGAGGCAGCAGGAAACCCCAGGCTGATGTCAGCAGAATGCACTTCCCCCTTCATGTGTGCAGGTGCAGAGGGGCCTCGCCCCCACAAGTGTATCTCCGTAACGCCTAGAACTTTCTTCTAAAAGATCTACTGGTTTTCTAGGAAGCCCCACAGAATTTTCTACTCGCCATGCCGTGCACGGCAGATATAGTTCAGTGAACAGAATTCCTGAACGACAGTGTAGACTGACACTTAATGACGCTCTATATAAATTCAGAAACTGGGAATCTCAATGACAGCCCATAAGGGGCAGTTCGATGGTGGCCATTACATGTCTGACACCTTGAAGACAGGGTGACAATTCGGGGCTAGACATTTCTTGTTTAGAGGGTGGGGTATAAAAATGAATAAATACTAGCAATGATATGACGGAAAATAGTGACGCTGTCCCTTTAATTATTTATCCGACATTGCAGATTACATAACGGAGGGCATCGGGGGGCACATACTTTCTGCCATGAAACTGAGGAGAATTGTGCCATTTACAGACTTGGAAATATCTGGAAGTCCCCGGTGGACTCTGGACAGAAGACTCATTCAGAAGCTTCTAGGGGCCCCGGAATCTGTATAGACAGCTGAACGATTCACAGGGCACTGGGTCCTCCACAACGTATCAGTCTGCAGCTCATCTCTAGAGGTCAAACAACACATCACTGAGGCACCATGTGCCTCGTGCCTCCCAGTTTCATTGCTATGCCATAGACGTAGGCACAAGAGACTAGCAAGCCCCTCCTTGAGTGCAGGGACCATTGTGAGCGAGGTCGCCTTGTCGGGATGGGGGCTATTAATGTCCATGTATTCACATGTTCAGTGTTTGCGTATCTATTAGCGCCCGCCCGGTACTGCTGCATCCTCATGTTTCCTGGATTCCATGTTCACGGTGGAGGAGACTTCAAATATTCACTCTTGGAAAGCGCACAGGGCGAGAAGTAGGTCAAACACGCACTCCTGCCGCTCCCAGCTCTGAAGAGCACGCCGACCTCCCTGGCAGCTCCGCAGAGCAAGACGAGCTGCTAAGACTGAAGACAAAAGCCAAGAAAAACAATGGAAGGAAGAAATCGCTCCACGCTATTAGCCGGCCGCGCTGTCAGCGGAGGAAGCGGTTAGGTTCTGGCCGGCGAAGGGTTAACGCCGACTACCTGAGAAGGTTAAATATCGGATCAAAGGTCCTCCTTGCTTCTTAGGTGATTTTCTATTCAGTCATGAGAGCAGAGAACTGAAAATAACAGCGAGACGGAGTCACATGATGGAGAGGGTCACATGATGGAGAGGGTCACATGATGGAGAGGGTCACATGATGGAGAGGGTCACATGATGGATCCCAACGGCACGGACCCCCTCGAATTCTAATGGGATCTGTCAGGGTCCATCATTTCACCAGAAAGCACGAGGGAGGTGGAGAACGGCAGTCCGAGCCTCTCATGAGACAAGAGGTGGATTTCAGACTACCATAGACTCCAACAGACAAGGCAAAAACATCAATGACTCCTTATCCATCCACCTTCTAATGACAGATGACGCGTTTTGGGGTCTCGGATTGGATGTAACATTAAGGGCCGATGACCTCAGAATAATCTATCCCTTGTATGTGACAAAGGAGAACCTCATGGTCTTCCTCGTCAGTGTATCATAAGACAAGGGCCATAGAAACCAGGTTATATGGGGCCTACAGAAACCCTCTTCTCCTTTTTGTTTAGGGCCACATTGATTCGGACCTAGGTCATTGCAGAAACCCTGGTGGTCTAGAAATCTGGCCCTGGTGCCTAAAGTTTTGGGTTTTCTATAGGAACCTATGAAGATTTTTTAAGAAGTTAGACTGACACCTGTGTGGTCACCAGTACCTAGTCCCACCCTCTTCCACCTCCTGGACACTGGCAGTTTGCCCTGTTGTCACGTTAATAACACAAGCTGGAAATGTTGCCAGACGTTTCTCCGATTGTGGACTGGCAACAATGTTTCCACCCTGCATGACTCCAGAGCATTGCTCAACGAGAAGCCACCGTCACATCACAGGCCCCATCCGCCACTTAGGAAGCCAGACACTGAATAAACTTCTGGAGTCGGAGAACCAGTTTTTCCAGTCCAGGATCTGAGGACTGAACATGTGTATAAAGCTCTGAATGCGGATTCCCACAGTGCTGACTCCAGGGGTTCACACCAAAGTCCTCGGGGCAAGAAAGTCCTTGGGGAACTCTGAAGAGAACATCATTTTGACCCAACATGTTTGGCTTGTTTCCGCCATACTCCACCCAACACCTTCTCAATGCATTCTGCTGGTCTGTAATCAAGAGCATCGGCAAACGGAGGCAGCTAGGGCAACCCAATACCGGCCCCAGCACTGCGCCCCCCGCCTCGCCCCAGCACCGGCCCCCCTCGCCCCAGCACACCAGATCCCTGCCCCAGCACACCAGATCCCTGCCCCAGCACCACCCCCCCTCGCCCCAGCACACCGGATCCCTGCCCCAGCACCGCCCCCCCCCTCGCCCCAGCACACCGAATCCCTGCCCCAGCACCGGCCCCCCCTCGCCCCAGCACACCGGATCCCTGCCCCAGCACCGGCCCCCTGGCCCCAGCACACCGGATCCCTGCCCCAGCACCGGCCCCCCTGGCCCCAGCACACCAGATCCCTGCCCCAGCACCGGCCCCCTCGCCCCAGCACACCGGATCCCTGCACCGGCCCCCCTGGCCCCAGCACACCGGATCCCTGCACCGGCCCCCCTGGCCCCAGCACACCGGATCCCTGCACCGGCCCCCCTGGCCCCAGCACACCGGATCCCTGCACCGGCCCCCCTCGCCCCAGCACACTGGATCCCTTCCCAACCACCTGCCTCCCAATTTCAGCACCGGACCCCCTGTCCATAGACAGAATTTTGTTGACGGATTTTGCCAAGACATATCCAGGGTTCAACAACTTCCAGCACTCCAACTGTTGTCAGACTACAACTCTCAGCCTCCCCACTCACTTGGCTGTTCTTGGAACTCCTATAAAAGTAAATGGAGCATGCTGAGAGTTGTAGTAGTAGTGCCAGAGGTTACTGACCCCCCCTATGGAGACTGCATACTTTGTTTCTTAGAGATAAGTGGGAACAAAGGCGTCCGACAGCCGCTTATCTCCTGCCCCTTTTAATAGGAACATGTGTACAAATTACAGGGGCGGTAGAAAGTACCGTAAAGCGTCCGCACGCGACTTTAATACGAGTCACCCAAATTCTAATGACCGAGTAATCCGACACAAAGAAGAGGGCGACCAACGAGGCGCAAGAGAAAGCAAACAGAAGGAGGCGAATGTATTGTCGCTTCCCAATAACACCTGACGTCACCTCCACAACAACGCCTAAAATAGCTGCACAGCTACCGCAGGTGGAGAGGACTTTAGTGCCCGGCACACCCTGCAGATGAGGCGGTAGCACGAGTTCCCCATGTGACAGGAGGGGAACAGTTTATGTTTATTTTTGAAAATGGTTGTAATTTTTTTCATAGTTTGTAGCATTTTGTATTCTGCAGGTGACGGACCCCGGGGGCGACCTGCGCGCCTTTTTTTTTTTGTCATTCCACCACATTATCTGCACTTTACTTGCTGCTCAGTTTCTGACGGCAGGAAAAACTGACAACTGGCAACTTTAACCCCAGCGCCTGCGAAGAAATTATCTCACTGACCGCACCTTCACAATGAGTCGCTCCCCCCCCCAACGAATATGAAGACCTTAGAGATCCTCGTTAGCGGCCAGCATCCTATATCACCCTGCTCCTCCAAGACAGACACTGTACCCCAAATGTAATGCCAGCGGGCAGTGCGCAAGGCCGGGCATTTAACCTCTTCACTACAGGCAGCTACACTGACTTTCCCTGACAGATGAAACTTTTTCTAGAATGTTGCAAAAAAATTAATTCAGACTTTTCCATAAAATCAGCCACAGTCTATCCTGCAGAGTACAGGTTACTAGCAGAAGTCTCCAACCTGCGGCTCTACAACTACAACCCTCAGCATGCTGGGAGTAGTAGTTGCAAAACACCTTGAGGCAAAGTTTAGAGACCAGGGAGGTCGGGGGATCGAAAGCTGAGCAAATGGTGCAAGATAGGAGAGGAGGGCAACGTGCTGCGTGCACAAGGGGCGTCTGCGCCCGCCCTACAGGAAGTGGGGTACACCGCGCTGTACAGTGGACATTGGGGCATGAACTGTGGCCGATCAGAGCAGAGATACAGGCGCTAAAAGAAAACCCCCTGACACTGGCAGCCCCTGCCCCATCATGTGAGACCTGACATCCGTCTGCACCCCCTCCGCACCAAACTAATAACTTATCTCATCAAAACCCTCAGGAAAGATAAACAGACGTTCCCCACCCTGGAGGTTCTGAAGATACCTGGGGCACCACATGCTCTTGGTGCCAACAACGCCATGGTTTACCACCCCAGAACCTACACAGGGTCAATAGATGAAGCAATACATAGCGTTCACCTCTAAGAACCAAGGACAACCGGGGTCCATCAGAAACGTGAAATCGCTATATTATGGGTATGTTCAGACAGAGCATTTTTGGCGCAGGTTCCAGAGCAGATTCAGCCTGGTTATTGCCAGCGAATCTGCGCCCAAAATGACCGTGCCGCAGGTCACACAGTCGAGGATTTTCACAGTGCGGTTTTCCATACAGTGGGAACGCGGTTTTACTCCACTTAATGCGAGTCCGCACCATACAAAATGAAATCCCACAGTGGTTTCCGCCATGGGACACGTTCCGGGTTTAATCGTAGACAAAACCCTCTGTGTGAACATGCACTAAGGCTACCCGCACACGGGTGCAGATGGACCGCACGGATTGTCGTGCAGATTTCTGTGCATTTCCTCACTGAATCTACGTGTTACTTGCAGTTTTATGTTGCCGATTTGATGCAGATCTCACCCGTTGTATTGGCAGAAACAATAGACACGGAATACACAAAGTGTGCACGAGGGAAGGGATGTAGCAGAGCTGGGACGGCGCAGGGTGGAATGATGCAACTAGAGAACATTACGTTTCTGTTTATTTTGCCCACAGAGCGCCAATCCTGCAAAACCGGAGGACGCAAAGTAGCAATTCCAACAACCATAAACCATTATTACGAGAGGATAGTCCTCGAGCTCTACAGCGCGGGGCGGGCTGGACTTCAGCACTTTTACTGGAAGACACTATCGACTCCATCATGTTGGGGGGCAGCAGCGCAGACACAACGATCGTATTGTCTAATTATGTAAAAAATAAAATAATTGCTACAAAGTATAAAATAATTGCTGCCCAGGAGAAGGCACCAGGTCTATCTCAGCCCCTACTACAACCCCCCACAGCAGCGGCATCCAGACCGCTTTATAAAGCCCAGACACAAGACGCTTGTAATTGGTTTTCTAAGAAGCAGAAAGTTTGTTTTAGCTCTGGACACAGTGATTCCAATACAAACTCGACCCAAAGCAGCACAGAACATTAAAGCAGCAAGTGCTTGTAATATTGCATCAGGCGCTGGACAGAGCTGGAAGGGGACACCCCTCAGACAAGGCTTCTTCCCACCTCTTACCTCCAGAATCTCCTCCAGGTCTTTGGTGGTCAGGCAGGTGTACCTGGTCAGGATCTTCGCCTTGCTTTCGTCATATTCCTTGGTAGCTTGCTTCCAGTTGGGCTCCTCCAAGACTTGGAAGATAGCTGCCCCTATGGACAGGTAGAAGATAATGGCAGAGGTCAGGAGGGGCCCCCTGTCCACCATGGTGGCTGCAGCTACACTTACTCTAGGCTTGTGCCCCTGATGGAGCCTGGCATGGGTTGGCCGGAGATGCCAGCTGGACCCCCTCCCTCCTGCAGTCCTGTAGGGGAGCCCTTTGCACCAGCTGTTTGAATCTGGTGCACCCTCCGCGCATGCGCGCTGCTCCTTCTCTAACAACTTTTCTTTGCTACAATGTAACGAAAGTTTCTTTCCCGAGTTTCCGGCCGCGCGGGCAGTGTGCGGGACGGAGCGGGGCACAGGAGCCTGCCAGCATGGAGGGGGCTGCGGGGAGCAGCATTTAGTGCAGCACTGCGGCCAGACACGTGTCTTATGCGGCTCTGACTCACGGGGGTTCATATTTGTAGACGGTGAAGTGGGGAGGAGATTGGGGCAGAGACCGCCCCGGGGCAACTGCGGTACCGCACCAGGGGAGGCGGACGGGGCTCCTCCACTGTACGGGAAGCCTGAGCAGTGAGGAGCGGCGCCCCGGGACAGAGGAGACCCCGAGATTGAGGGCAACCCGAGATAGAGGAGACCCCGCTAATAGAGGGCACCCCGAAATAGAGGAGACCCCGCTAATAGAGGGAACCCCGAGATAGAGGAGACCCCGCTAATAAGAGGGCACCCCGAAATAGAGGAGACCCCGCTAATAAGAGGACACTCAGAGATAGAGGGCACCCCGAGATAGAGGGGACCCCGCTAATAGGGGAGACCCCGCTAATAAGAGGGCACCCCGAGATAGAGAGGACCCCGCTAATAGAGGAGACCCCGCTAATAAGAGGACACCCAGAGATAGAGGAGACCCCGCTAATAAGAGGACACCCTGAGAGAGAGAGAGAAGATACCCCACTGATAGAGGGCACCCCGAGATAGAGACCCCGCTAATAGAGGGCACCCCGAGATAGAGGAGACCCCGCTAATAAGAGGGCACCCCGAGATAGAGGAGACCCCGCTAATAAGAGGGCACCCCGAGATAGAGACCCCGCTAATAGAGGGCACCCCGAGATAGAGGAGACCCCGCTAATAAGAGGGCACCCCGAGATAGAGGAGACCCCGCTAATAAGAGGGCACCCCGAGATAGAGGAGACCCCGCTAATAAGAGGGCACCCCGAGATAGAGGAGACCCCGCTAATAGAGGGCACCCCGAGAGAGAGAGAAGATACCCCACTCATAGAGGGCACATCGACACTGAGGGGACCCTGAGATAGAAGGGACCCCGGGAGAGAGGGCACCCCACTAATACAGGGCACCACAAGATAGAAAGGACCCCAAGACAGAGGGCACAGCGGGAGGCAGAGGGGACCCCGCTAATAAAGGACACCCTGAGACAGAGGGCACCCCGACACTGAGGGGACCCGCTAATAGAGGACCCTGGGGGGCAGAGGAGACCCCACTAATAGAAGGCACCCCCAGATAGAAGAGACCCCTCTAATAGAGGACACTGGGGTGGGGAGGGGGCTCCTTCCTGTCTTCAGAGCTTCCTCCTGAGAGAATTTACCGATGATTTATGTGATAGAGGGAATAATGGACTCCAGTGTATTGAACATAGCAGGACTGACTGGGCATGCTGGGAGTTGTAGTGCCCCAGCAGCTGGAGGACTATAGATTTCACTCCACTAGTATAGAGATCATTATAGAAGGAGCAGAAATAAGTGACCCCCCCCCCCATAAGTCTATAGGATTTATTTATTGCTGTGTTTTCTTCTTTGTGTTTTTTGCATCATTTTCTGCTGTTTTTGTACAAGACATCCATTCTTTTTGTTTTTTTGGTCATATGTGTTGCATTTTTAATGGTGTCATGATGTATTTTTTTTATGATTATGGCTGATTTTTCAGACTGGTCTACAGAGGAGGTGACATCAGAAGGGGGCACTTACTTTCCTGTAGAAAAATGCATGACTTGCAAAAAAAAGAAAAAACACACAAAAAGTTTTAGCGGAGAGCTGTATTTGCAGCCTTGTCCTGGTTTCTCCATGTTTGTTTCTTTGCTTTGTTGAATGTAACGTCTATGTATTGAGCCCCCAGGAGCACCCTAAGCGGCTGCCTAGTTTCATGCTGTGGATAGAACATTGGGGGTCCTCTACACTGGGGGGGAGGGGCTGGGCACTGGGGGTCCTGTGCACTGGGGGGGCTGGGCACTGGGGGTCCTGTGCACGGGGGGGGGGGGGACTGGGCACTGGGGGTCCTCTGCACTAGGGGGGGCTGGGCACTGGGGGTCCTCTGCACTGGGGGGGGAGGGGCTGGGCACTGGGGGTCCTGTGCACTGGGTGGGGGGGTGGGGCTGGGTACTGGGGGTCTGTGCACTGGGGGGGCTGGGCACTGGGGGTCCTCTACACTGGGGGGGGCTGGGCACTGGGGGTCCTCTACACTGGGGGGGGGCTGGGCACTGGGAGTCCTCTGCACTAGGGGGGCTGGGCACTGGGGGTCCTCTGCACTAGGGGGGGGGGCTGGGCACTGGGGGTCCTCTGCACTGGGGGGCTGGGCACTGGGGGTCCTCTACACTGGGGGGGGCTGGGCACTGGGGGTCCTCTACACTGGGGGGGGGGCTGGGCACTGGGAGTCCTCTGCACTAGGGGGGGGGGCTGGGCACTGAGGGTCCTCTACACTAGGGAAGGGGCTGGGCACTGGGGGTCCTCTACACTGGGGGGGGGCTGGGCACTGGGGGTCCTGTGCACTGGGGGGGGGGGCTGGGCACTGGGGTCCTCTACACTAGGGAGGGGGTTGGGCACTGGGGGTCCTCTGCACTAGGGAGGGGGCTGGGCACTGGGGGTCCTCTGCATGGGGGGGGCTGGGCTCTGGGGGTCCTCTGCACTGGGGGGGGGGGCTGGGCTCTGGGGGTCCTCTACACTGGGGGGGGGGCTGGGCACTGGGGGTCCTCTGCACTGGGGGTGGGGGCTGGGCTCTGGGGGTCCTCTGCACTAGGGAGGGGGCTGGGCACTGGGGGTCCTCTGCACTGGGGGGGCTGGGCACGGGGGTTAGTAGTGACCTCTACAGCCCCTATCACTGGCACACATTCGTACCCCCGCACGTTTTGGGGATGAGGTCTCCTCTCTTGGACTTGGCGCTCACCTTTCCACTTGGTGTCACTGTTGCTGTTCTGTTTTTTTTACTTTAGATCTAATTAACCCCGTGCAGTAATGTCATTATTTTTTCCCAATGCATTGTATGTGAGGGGGTCCAGTGATTGGGGGTCTACACATACTGAGGAGCTTTCCTGGTACTTATAGCACATTTACCGGGGATACAATGTAAGAGCAGCCGTGGTGCATACAGGGCCGATCACCCGAAAAGTAATAGACCCTCCAGAGTCACCTATAAACAGGATTGTCTTCTGCTTGAGCTCACTGTTGGGTCACAGGAGGCAGTCCGACCCCGTATGGTCTGTATTCTCTGCATGTCCTCGTCCTTGGTATCCATTTTCATGATATCCAACCAATTAGTCCCTTCTCCTTTAAAGGGGTCCTCTAACTTCAGCAAATGGCATTTATCATGTAGACACTTCCTAATGTATTGTGATTCTCCATATTGCTTCCTTTGCTGGCTGGATGCATTTTCCATCACATTATACACGGCTCATATCCAGGGGTTATGACCGTGGCTGCAGCGCAGATACAGGGTGACCGGAATGGAAGATGCTGCGCATGCGTGCCTATGTGCGCTCCCACAGTACCGGCTATAGGTTCTTTTCTCCTGTAGTGTGTAAGCATGACCACCGCTGATGGATTGCTGGGTGGTCGTAACCGCCGGATGCAAGCAATATATAATGTGATGGAAAAATGAATCAAACCAGCAAAGGAAGCAATATGGAGAATCACAATACATTAGGAAGTGCCTTGTATTAACTTTCTCTACATAATAAATGCCATTTGCTGAAGTGAGAGGATCCCTTTAAGTGATTGGTTTGGACCCTGGTTTCCCGAGCTCTGGGGCCCCGGGATCTCTCCGTCCTGGCTGCAGTCCCCTCTTCTGGTTATATGATCTGTCTGATCAGTGAGTGCAGAGGCCGGAGCCGCTCTCATCCAACAGCCGTTCCCCAGTGCACCATGGAAAAATAATACTGCTCTATGGCAATGTATCTTACTTGTCCTGGACCCGTTCAACCCCCAGAACCGTCTCCATTACCTTAACCAGAGATCTTGGGCCGTGGGTTATGGAACAAGTTAATGGCAAGCTCTTGGGGTCAGGTGTTTGCAGATTCTGTGTGTGTATGTGGCGGCCCCCGAGCTGTGTTTACACCTGAAACAGTTGGATTTCTGCACAATTATTGCTTTGTGATTGTTTCTGTGTCTATGGGGAAGTAACGAGTTGTCGTGTGCCTCAGGCGCTAAAAAAACTGCCATCCGCCCCCCGTGCATCGTGAACCCGAAGAAACCGCCATCCCCTTGTGTTTTTCCATGATTGGATGGTTTACATTGGAGAGATGAAGTATTATCCTCAGAGCTGGGATCCGGCTGCGCCGTACAGATGGGAAAAGTACTGACATTCCCCCGACCTCTGCGTCCTGCAGAACTTACAGTCTAAATGTCCGTTGCCCTCTCCTGTCCTGTAAGGGGCGCTCATACATGTATACATGGCCTGAGAGCTCTACCCCTAATATTACTTGGTGATTTCTTATCTTGGCCTCCAGGACACAAATGCTGGGTGATAACCACCAGTGGCCGCCATTACAGTCCCCATGAGGGTTGTCATCCAGATTCCTAAAGGCCCCCAAACACATAGGACTATCGTCTGCTGAACCCCCCAATTTCAGTGGCCGACTGGGACCTCCTGACGTTGGGAGAGCAAGTTGACTTTCAATGCCCGATCCCAGTCGTTTGGCAGTGGCTTTCTCTTCTCATAAGATTTTAAACACATGCAAGCTCAACTGAACCAAGTATGCATGTCTGTGGAGGGAATAGGCTGAAGCCATTGATACACATCGTGCAGGATTCCATCGCCCCTCCCTGTCTACCATAATGGCTCATGTACATCACTATTCCCATTGTACAGGAACATAAGACGTTGTCTCCTGTAGACGCTCCCTGTGCCGCCATACGGTGCATCATATTTTCTCCTCAAGGCAATGGGTCCATACTAGGATATCGTCTGCTGTGACATGGATATGTAATACAGCAATGTGCGTGAAGCAGAAAGCTCTGAATTAGGGGCTACGCCCATTGAGGTGTCGCTGTCCACTACAGAATGGATGGAGCTTCTGCAGAAGAGCTGATTGGCCGGGATGGACTCCTGACGGCCTGTCCTGAGGATAGACCATCAATACATAAGAACCAGAATGCAAGGAGCATTGGAGACTTGTGATGACCTGGAAAGTATCACTATCTGGACCATTGATTTCCAAAATTAGACAGTTGGCTCCTTGTTGGATTACTGAAATTTTCTCTGTAACCAGTTGCACGTAGTAAACATCTAAGTGCCCCCTCCCAATGCTGATTCATGTATCCAAAACTGCATTCCAGGACAGGATAGTCAGTCCAAGAACTTGTCCACCTATCCTACTTCCCATCCCATGTAGAAGTAGAGGACCCAGTACTTGGGCCCTCCAGCAGACCCTATGCTCCTCATATAGAGCCTTGTGTACAGCTTGATACTTTGTGACCAGAACACGAGTTGTCTCTCTTCTTGAAGATCTGAGGACACGGAATATCCTTGAAGTCTTTGAGACTCTTCGCTCCTTTTCATCTTGGAAATTGTTGAAGACATCTTAATCAAGCTTCTCTGAGCTCTGCGGATCTCTCCTTGCCAAATCCCATCTCCGTCACCTGAGACCAAACACATTGATTGGACACGTGGACGAGGACGATGGTTCCTGCCAGAGAGATCATCTTCTGAATTCTAGTCCATCGCTCCAAGCGACCACTCCCCGAGCTGCTTACGAATGTGCAGGACGACTACGAAGCCAAAAGTGACATCGGCCAGGGAGCCGCCTCGCCCAGCGCTCGGTCAGCTGCCACGAGGCGATTCCAGCGAGTCGTCTACAATGACCTGGCTTATTTATTATGCAGATTGATTTAGGCGATGGTTTCGTAATGTTGGTCATCTGCAGAATGTTATCAGTCCGGCTTTTTGGGTCAATGACGAGGAGTGAAAATCCCAGGAGGACGGAGGAGAAGGAACGTAAACCTTTAATGTACGTCTTATTGGAGGACACACGTCTCTAGGACGGACCCTTTAAAGGAAGGGATCTAGGTGGTTGACCCAGTAGATGACCCAAGAGGCAAGAATCTTCCACTTGATTGCAGATGTCAGGTGCCATCTCGACCAAACTGCTTGAACAGGGAGACACCTTCCTGCCCAACAGACCAATGTATGGAGCATCATGGATGAACCCAAAATCCATTAGGACTATTGGATCTGCTGGTTAACTGATGCCTATAGGGTCAGCCCATGGTCCTCCGACTAACCAAAGACTATTCCCTTGATATAAGCAGCATAAGTTGTTTCTGACGCTTATCTCCTCCCCCAATAGAAATGATAAAACTTCTAGAAGAGGGCATATATCTGGTGGAGGGGAGAGATTTCTGGTCTGGAGGCTTTTTTAGATCTACCGTCAGATTAAATCCTCTATGTAAATCCTTTTATTGAAAAAAAATTTTTTTAATTTTGTAATAGATTTTGAGTTTTAACATCAACATTTTCAAGATCTGCTTGCTGTCAGTGAATAGGAGCAGTCTTCTCAAACCCAGAGGCTGACTAAGACCTAATACTTCTTACATTCGAAGGTTTGTTACAATTGTATCAGGTGTAGACAACCCCCTGTGGAGTAAATACACGGACAGAACAAACCTCTCTTGTTACAATGTATCAGACTAGAGAACAGGTTGTTTATAATTAGTCCAATGAAACTACTGGGTGAACTCAATAAAACATGACTGAGACAGGACAGTGACCTGTGATCTGCACTCCGGGGGATTCACTGCAGCCACCTACACAATTTGGGAAGCAGGAAATGGTTGTGTCATGATGAAGCAGCGCAGAACAGGTTAATGTGTCACTGATGAAATCAGCAAGCTCATTACAAAGTGAAACGCAGGTGACACTTCCTGAGGACTGAGGGATCTACAGAACCTGACAACAGTCAGTCCACCCCTCACATGTCTGTAAGTGTTTTATTGTATCTTTTCCTGGGACAGCACTGAAGACCTGACACTCTGATACAATGTACAACAGTCAGTGTACGACTTATATAACAGTGTAAATCTGTTGTGCTGGAAACCGCCCCATAGACTACAATACATACTGCACACTGCTATTGTAGGGGAAATGAGTAATTCCACCACTAATCACCATTTACAGGTTCCAATGAATCTCCATAACTTGAAAGCTGCACTTATCCTGTACTGATCCTGAGTTACACCCTGTATTATACTTCAGAGCTGCACTCACTATTCTGCTGGTGCAGTCACTGTGTACATACATTACTTATCCTGTACTGATCCTGAGTTATATCCTGTATTATACTTCAGAGCTGCACTCACTATTCTGCTGGTGCAGTCACTGTGTACATACATTACTTATCCTGTACTGATCCTGAGTTACAGCCTGTATTATACTCCAGAGCTGCACTCACTATTCTGCTGGTGCAGTCACTGTGTACATACATTACTTATCCTGTACTGATCCTGAGTTACATCCTATATTATACTCCAGAGCTGTACTCACTATTCTGCTGGTGCAGTCACTGTGTACATACATTACTTATCCTGTACTGATCCTGAGTTACATCCTGTATTATCCTCCAGAGCTGCACTCACTATTCTGCTGGTGAAGTCGCTGTGTACATACATTACTTATCCTGTACTGATCCTGAGTTACATCCTGTATTATCCTCCAGAGCTGTACTCACTATTCTGCTGGTGAAGTCGCTGTGTACATACATTACTTATCCTGTACTGATCCTGAGTTACATCCTGTAGTATACTCCAGAGCTGCACTCACTATTCTGCTGGTGCGGTCACTGTGTACATACATTACTTATCCTGTTGTCATCCTGAGTTACATCCTGTATTATACTCCAGAGCTGCACTCACTATTCTACTGGTGCAGTCACTGTGTACATACATTACTTATCCTGTACTGATCCTGAGTTACAGCTTTTATTATACTCCAGAGCTGCACTCACTATTCTACTGGTGCAGTCACTGTGTACATACATTACTTATCCTGTACTGATCCTGAGTTACATCCTGTATTGTACTCCAGAGCTGCACTCACTATTCTGCTGGTGCAGTCACTGTGTACATACATTACTTATCCTGTACTGATCCTGAGTTACAGCCTGTATTATACTCCAGAGCTGCACTCACTATTCTGCTGGTGCAGTCACTGTGTACATACATTACTTATCCTGTACTGATCCTGAGTTACATCCTGTATTATACTCCAGAGCTGCACTCACTATTCTGCTGGTGCAGTCACTGTGTACATACATTACTTATCCTGTACTGATCCTGAGTTACATCCTATATTATACTCCAGAGCTGTACTCACTATTCTGCTGGTGCAGTCACTATGTACATACATTACTTATCCTGTACTGATCCTGAGTTACATCCTGTATTATACTCCAGAGCTGCACTCACTATTCTGCTGGTGCAGTCACTGTATACATACATTACTTATCCTGTACTGATCCTGAGTTACATCCTGTATTATACCCCAGAGCTGTACTCACTATTCTGCTGGTGCAGTCACTGTGTACATACATTACTTATCCTGTACTGATCCTGAGTTATATCCTGTATTATACACCAGAGCTGCACTCACTATTCTGCTGGTGCAGTCACTGTGTACATACATTACTTATCCTGTGCTGATCCTGAGTTACATCCTGTATTATACTCCAGAGCTGCACTCACTATTCTGTTGATGCAGTCACTGTGTACATACATTACTTATCCTGTACTGATCCTGAGTTACATCCTGTATTATACTGCAGAGCTGCACTCACTATTCTGCTGGTGCAGTCACTGTGTACATACATTACTTATCCTGTACTGATCCTGAGTTACATCCTGTATTATACTCCAGAGCTGCACTCACTATTCTGCTGGTGCGGTCACTGTGTACATACATTACTTATCCTGTTGTCATCCTGAGTTACATCCTGTATTATACTCCAGAGCTGCACTCACTATTCTGCTGGTGCAGTCACTGTGTACATACATTACTTATCCTGTACTGATCCTGAGTTACATCCTGTATTATACTCCAGAGCTGCACTCACTACTCTGCTGGTGCAGTCACTGTGTACATACATTACTTATCCTGTACTGATCCTGAGTTACATCCTGTATTATACTCCAGAGCTGCACTCACTATTCTACTGGTGAAGTCACTGTGTACATACATTACTTATCCTGTACTGATCCTGAGTTACATCCTGTATTATACTCCAGAGCTGCACTCACTATTCTGCTGGTGGAGCCACTGTGTACATACATTACTTATCCTGTACTGATCCTGAGTTACATCCTGTATTATACTCCACAGCTGCACTCACTATTCTGCTGGTGCAGTCACTGTGTACATACATTACTTATCCTGTACTGATCCTGAGTTATATCCTGTATTATACTCCAGAGCTGCACTCACTATTCTGCTGGTGGAGTCACTGTGTACATACATTACTTATGCTGTACTGATCCCGAGTTACATCCTGTATTATACTCCAGAGCTGCACTTACTATTCTGCTGGTGCAGTCACTGTGTACATACATTACTTATCCTGTACTGATCCTGAGTTACATCCTGTATTATACTCCAGAGCTGCACTCACTATTCTGCTGGTGCAGTCACTGTGTACATACATTACTTATCCTGTACTGATCCTGAGTTACATCCTGTATTATACTCCAGAGCTGCACTCACTATTCTACTGGTGCGGTCACTGTGTACATACATTACTTATCCTGTACTGATCCTGAGTTACATCCTGTATTATACTCCAGAGCTGCACTCACTATTCTGCTGGTGGAGTCACTGTATATATGCTGGGGTCTGACCTCGGGGAGAAGTTGAGGAGGGGCTATGTAAGGCACAGTCCTGTGAGGGACCAGAGAGTAGTAACCAGTGGGGGAGTGACTGCTCTGAGGGATGTAATGTGGCCCAGATGAATGCAGTTTGATAAAAGGGGTCTGGATAAGTAGGGCTCCTAAAGTTAGGGTCAAAGCAGTGGTGCCCCTCTTCCTGAAGGCACGCTGCACATCGTCTGAGCACTACAACCATCAAGAGTATCATGCCATTACTGTGAGCTTTATTTGTTTTAATATCTCTGCTTGCTGTTAGTGACTAGATTTTTTAGTTTTTTTTTACATTAAGGTTGAGGTTTGTTGTATCTAGATAATCTTCTATGAAGTGAACACAGCAGCAGCACACATAGCTGTCTGACCTGAGAGTTTGTTACAATGTATCAGCGCAGGTAATAGGTATCAGTCTGGAGTCCAGGGGAAGTGACTTTCAGTTTTGAGGCGAAGGCCGTTTTTATAGTATTTTTACAAGCTTTAACGAGGAATGGGTCCAAAACATGGAGGACGCTCCAATCCTCCCAAAAAGGTGTCTCTGTAAAATTCACTCAGAATCAGAATACTGCAATACTGTGCATTATGCTCCTTGAATGTACACAGCAATATACTCATTCACTGACAGCAAGCAGAGACATTGAAAAAGAAGAGAAAAGTTTGGGACACTTTCCACTTGCTGATAAATCATTGTTCACATAGAAAAGGACAAAGCCTGTAAGTGTCCCTCATTCTGTATTGTTATGAGGAAGGAGGCAGCAGACAACACAGACGGCTCTGCTGTGAGGCCTCAGGATCACACTGCCGCCATCCGACTGTGCTGGGGACACAGACAGATGGTCTCCTTCACTCCGTTCTACAGGCAGAAGAATAGACGCTCAGAGCCTGGAAATGCAAAATGTGGGGGAGACACAGGGACCCTTTGTTTACCGGATTATGTCATGTGCTCCATCCCCTCCCCCACAGGGGTTTCCATACAATGGACTGGAATTCCCTGATCTCTCTACAATATATATGTATCACTGCTGATAATAAAGGAATAGATAGGATTCATAGACGCGTGTCCTGATCTGTGGCCATATATGTGGAATTAAGCCAACAGTACAAGACGATTCCTGGATCATGTACAAACTCCAAGGATCTTTATAATTCCTTTATAATTGAGATAAAATAAACACAGAATTCAGCTACGAAACATCCAGTCACCGATGATAACAGCTTAGAAGAATCACATTTTATAAGGTAGATTTCACAAAAAACTTAAATGGGTTCTCCGGGAATTAAGAAAATGAAAATACTTAACTATTACTTTATTATAAATATATTCCCAAATATCTTTCATTAGTTATAATGACTCGTTTTGTCTCAGGAGCAATCATTAGGAGAAATAAAAATGGCCGCCGTCCTATTAGTTCACACAGAACCTGTCCTAATCACACAGGAGGAGAAGTTACTACACAACACTGAGGTAAAGAGCTCCTCATCCTCCTCTCTGATCTGCTTGTCAGGGATTATGTTGCTGAATACAGTTTAATATGATATTTAGCTGAATGTTTCTGGGTATGGAGTTCATGAGGAGACATGAAGTACAGAGAGGACGGACAGGACAGACTGTGGTAATGGAGACTGTATACAAGAGCTGCTGCTCATTATCCACCCCCCCACCTCCTCTCTGTACTTCATGTCTCCTCATGAATTCTATTCCTACAGAGATTCAGCTGAAGATCTTATCGTCTGTAGTTGTACTCAGTATCATAGTCCCTGACAAGCAGAGCAGAGAGGAGGATAAGGATCTTTAGCTCAGTGTTGTGAAGTAACTTCTCCTCCTGTGTGATTAGGACAGGTTCTGTGTGTACTAATAGGACGGCGGCCATTTTATTTCCCCTTATGATTGCTCCCTCGACAAAACGAGTCATTATAAATAATGAAAGATATTTGGGAATATATTTATAATAAACTAATATTTAAGTATTTTCATTTTCTTAATTCCTAAAGAACCCCTTTATTAGCCCTCAAAGTCACTCCCATCATACCTCAGGATACATCTATATATAATACTATAATACCGCCTCCTGTATAGGAGAATATAACTACTATAATACTGCTCCTATGTACAGGAATATAACTGCTATAATACTGCTCCTACGTACAGGAATATAACTGCTATAATACTGCTCCTATGTACAAGAATATAACTACTATAATACTGCCTCCTATGTACAAGAATATAACTACTATAATACTGCTCCTATGTACAAGAATATAACTACTATAATACTGCTCCTATGTACAAGAATATAACTACTATAATACTGCTCCTATGTACAAGAATATAACTGCTATAATACTGCCTCCTATGTACAAGAATATAACTACTATAATACTGCTCCTATGTACAAGAATATAACTACTATAATACTGCCTCCTATGTACAAGAATATAACTACTATAATACTGCTCCTATGTACAAGAATATAACTACTATAATACTGCTCCTATGTACAAGAATATAACTACTATAATACTGCTCCTATGTACAAGAATATAATTACTATAATACTGCTCCTATGTACAAGAATATAACTACTATAATACTACCTCCTATGTACAATAATATAACTACTATAATACTGCCTCCTATGTACAAGAATATAACTACTATAATACTGCTCCTATGTAGAAGAATATAACTACTATAATACTGCCTCCTATGTACAAGAATATAACTACTATAATACTGTTTCCTAATGTACAAGAATATAACTACTATAATACTGCTCCTATGTAGAAGAATATAACTACTATAATACTGCCTCCTATGTACAAGAATATAACTAATATAGTACTGCTCCTATGTACAAGAATATTACTACTATAATACTGCTCCTATGTACAAGAATATAACTACTATAATACTGCTCCTATATACAAGAATATAACTACAATAATACTGCTCCCTATGTACAAGAATATAAACTACTATAATACTGCTCCTATGTAGAAGAATATAACTACTATAATACTGCTCCTATATACAAGAATATAAATACTATAATACTCCTCCTATGTACAAGAATAGAACTACTATAATACTGCTCCTAATGTACAAGAATATAACTACTTATAATACTGCCTCCTATGTACAAGAATATAACTAATATAATACTGCTCCTATGTACAAGAATATTACTACTATAATACTGCTCCTGTGTACAAGAATATAACTACTACTATAATACTGCTCCTATGTACAAGAATATAACTACTATAATACTGCTCCATGTACAAGAATATACTACTATAATACTGCCCTATGTACTAAATATAATACTATAATACTGCCCTATGTACTAAGAATATAACTACTATAATACTGCCTCCTATGTACTAAGAATATAACTACTATAATACTGCTCCTATGTACTAGAATATAACTAATATAATACTGCTCCTATGTACAGAATATAACTACTATAATACTGCTCCTATGTACAAGAATATAACTACTATAATACTGCTCCTATGACAAAAAATATTAACTACTATAATACTGCTCCTATGTACAAGAATATAACTACTATAATACTGCTCCTATGTACAAGAATATAACTACTATAATACTGCTCCTATGATGTACAAGAATATAACTACTATAATACTGCTCCTATGTACAGAATATAACTACTATAATACTGCTCCTATGTACAAGAATATAACTACTATAATACTGGCCTCCTATGTACAAGAATATAACTACTATAATACTGCTCCTATGTACAAGAATTAAACTACTATAATACTGCCTCCTATGTACAAGAATATAACTACTATAATACTGCCTCCTATGTACAAGAATATAACTACTATAATACTGCCTCCTATGTACAAGAATATAACTACTATAATACTGCCTCCTATGTACAAGAATATAACTACTATAATACTGCTCCTATGTACAAGAATATAACTACTATAATACTGCTCCTATGTACAAGAATATAACTACTATAATACTGCTCCTATGTACAAGAATATAACTACTATAATACTGCTCCTATGTACAAGAATATAACTACTATAATACTGCCTCCTATGTACAAGAATAAACTACTATAAACTGCTCCTATGTACAAGAATATAACTACTATAATACTGCCTCCTATGTACAAGAATATAACTACTATAATACTGCTCCTATGTACTAGAATATAACTACTATAATACTGCCTCCTATGTACAAGAATATAACTACTACAATACTGCTCCTATGTACAAGAATATAACTACTATAATACTGCTCCTATGTACAAGAATATAACTACTATAATACTGCTTCTATGTACAAGAATATAACTACTATAATACTGCCCCTATGTACAAGAATATAACTACTATAATACTGCTCCTCTGTACAAGAATATAACTACTATAATACTGCTCCTTATGTACAAGAATATAACAACTATAATGATGCTTTCTATGTACAAGAATATAACTACTATAATACTGCCCCTATGTACAGAATATAACTACTATAATACTACCTCCTATGTACAAGAATATAACTACTATAATACTGCCCCTATGTACAAGAATATAACTACTATAATACTGCTCCTATGTACAAGAATATAACTACTATAATACTGCCTCCTATGTACAAGAATATAACTACTATAATACTGCTCCTATGTACAAGAATATATCTACTATAATACTGCCCCTATGTACAAGAATATAACTACTATAATACTACCTCCTATGTACAAGAATATAACTACTATAATACTGCCTCCTATGTACAAGAATATAACTACTATAATACTGCTCCTATGTACAGGAATATAACTACTATAATACTGCTCCTATGTACAAGAATATAACTACTATAATACTGCTCCTATGTACAAGAATATAACTACTATAATACTGCTCCTATGTAAAAGAGCCCACGTGGTGCAACTTATACTAAACAGTGCATGGGCCATGGTGTGCCGCTATCTGGACATGATGGGTGCTGCTCTCCTCCTTAGTCCGCACGGCGTCTTACGTATATTTACTTCAGCAATCTGCCCCCAAAAAACTGCACATCTCATATAAATTTGACACATTTTACTCATTCTGATACATTTTTAAATCATTTAGAGAACACCTGATAGAACTAAATCCTGCGCCATTCCCAGAACCCCACCCTGTGCCGATAAGCACCAATTGTTCGCAGTGGGAATACGCCCCATTAAGGGCTCATGGACATGACCGTAGGTGGCCCACGTGTGGACCTATTCCTTCCGTGGTTCCGCAAAAAATAAAAAAAAAGGAGAAAATATCCTATTCTTGTCCATTTCCTATAATGGGCTGCCCGTTCTGTTCCGCAAATTGTCATCCGTGTTTTGCAGATCCGCAATTTGTGGACTGCGAAACGCGGCGCGGTCGTCTGAATGACCCTTACAGAGCATGATCTGCTGCCGGCAAGCACTGATTGTGAAGCCTGCCTAAAATCAGAATTGGCCAATGAACGAGCGGCAGAATTACACCGCAAGATGATCGCTGAGGAGTGTTCATACCGCGCTCATTAGCTATTATCTGCCAAAACATCAGCAGCAGTAGTGCAGCCTCCAGACTGATAACAATAGCCTCCGCCCCTCCCCCGCACACAGGAGTCTCTATTGTTTGTAAACACCCAGATAGTGAAGAAAACAATTGATACAAAGTTTCTTTTGATGTTATCAGATGCACAGATTGTCCTGAGAAGCAGTGACATTACTGCTCAGGGTATTGACGTCTCTGTACAGGACATACTGAGGCCGCAGACAGAGGCAAGAAAGTGCTGACCTGAAGAGCTTACAATCTGTGCTGCAGAGACACAATGAGAGAACATTACTGTTCGCTACAAGGTGTAAGGAGCTGTACAGATAGAAATGTACATCAATAATGACGGCTCGTACCGCCTGACACTGTGACGCAGTGAAATATAGTGCCGTGCGGAGCAGCATATGGCGGCACACAGAGTATAGTCTACCAGCAGCACAGAGACTGTGGTCCATATACTGAACCCCAGAGGGGAAGAGGGGGGACTGCACCAGCAGAACAGTGAGTGCAGCTCTGGAGTATAATACAGGAAGTAACTCAGGATCAGTACAGGATAAGTAATGTATGTACACAGTGACTGCACCAGCAGAATAGTGAGTGCAGCTCTGGAGTATAATACAGGAAGTAACTCAGGATCAGTACAGGATAAGTAATGAATGTACACAGTGACTGCACCAGCAGAACAGTGAGTGCAGCTCTGGAGCATAATACAGGATATAACTCAGGATCAGTACAGGATAAGTAATGAATGTACACAGTGACTGCACCAGCAGAATAGTGAGTGCAGCTCTGGAGTATAATACAGGATGCAACTCAGGATCAGTACAGGATAAGTAATGTATGTACACAGTGACTGCACCAGCAGAATAGTGAGTGCAGCTCTGGAGTATAATACAGGATGTAACTCAGGATCAGTACAGGATAAGTAATGTATGTACACAGTGACTGCACCAGCAAAATAATGAGTGCTGCTCTGGAGTATAATACAGGATGTAACTCAGGATCAGTACAGGATAAGTAATGTATGTACACAGTGACTGCACCAGCAGAATAGTGAGTGCAGCTCTGGAGTATAATACAGGATGTAACTCAGGATCAGTACAGAATAAGTAATGTATGTTACACAGTGACTGCACCAGCAGAATAGTGAGTGCAGCTCTGGAGGATAATACAGGATGTAACTCAGTATCAGTACAGGATAAGTAATGTATGTACACAGTGACTGCACCAGCAGAATAGTGAGTGCAGCTCTGGAGTATAATACAGGATGTAACTGAGGATCAGTACAGGATAAGTAATGTATGTACACATTGACTGCACCAGCAGAATAATGAGTGCTGCTCTGGAGTATAATACAGGATGTAACTCAGGATCAGTACAGGATAAGTAATGTATGTACACAGTGACTTCACCAGCAGAATAGTGAGTGCAGCTCTGGAGTATAATACAGGATGTAACTCAGGATCAGTACAGGATAAGTAATGTATGTACACAGTGACTGCACCAGCAAGAATAGTGAGTGCAGCTCTGGAGTATAATACAGGATGTAACTCAGGATCAGTACAGGATAAGTAATGTATGTACACAGTGACTGCACCAGCAGAATAGTGAGTGCAGCTCTGGTGTATAATACAGGATGTAACTCAGGATCAGTACAGAATAAGTAATGTATGTACACAGTGACTGCACCAGCAGAAATAGTGAGTGCAGCTCTGGAGTATAATACAGGATGTAATTTAGGATCATTACAGGATAAGTAATGTATGTACACAGTGACTGCACCAGCAGAATAGTGAGTGCAGCTCTGGAGTATAATACAGGATGTAACTCAGGATCAGTACAGGATAAGTAATGTATGTACACAGTGACTGCACCAGCAGAATAGTGAGTGCAGCTCTGGAGTATAATACAGGATGTAACTCAGGATCAGTACAGGATAAGTAATGTATGTACACAGTGGATGCACCAGCAGAATAGTGAGTGCAGCTCTGGGGTATAATACAGGATGTAACTCAGGATCAGTACAGGATAAGTAATGTATGTACACAGTGACTGCACCAGCAGAATAGTGAGTGCAGCTCTGGGGTATAATACAGGATGTAACTCAGGATCAGTACAGGATAAGTAATGTATGTACACAGTGACTGCACCAGCAGAATAGTGAGTGCAGCTCTGGAGTATAATACAGGATGTAACTCAGGATCAGTAGAGTTACACTTCACATCTGTTGGAGATTGTCATGTAGCAGTATTCGCTCTAGGTCTTCAGTGCATCCTCTCAGGGCTAATTACTCTGTAAATATACCTTTTCTTTTAGCCGCTTCCATCATGTTTGCCATGTAAACACGCGCTGATTGTTCAGTGTTTTATGCTATTTACAGGCAGCAGTCAATAAAAAGACGATCAGCGGCAGTGAATGTATTTTAAGTATTTTCCCACACTTGTCTCCTGAAGCCGGTCAGATGTCTGAAGAATGTGTGCGGAGACATGACACAAGTGACACAATCGGTGATGTCACCGTCCATGACTCAGGGTTTAAACTGCTGCATTTCAGGTCTGAGGGCATTTATCCACATTGTGTCACCGGTTACAAAGTAACAAATAGTAACTTATTTCTGATTTTATTTACTGATTGGTTCCTTCATTCTTCTGCCGCCCGGGATTTTAGGGACTTTCACCTGATGGAAAGAAACTGCACAACAAAAAGAATGAATAAAAAGAGCCTCGGGAAGAGGAAATAAACACAAAACACCACGCGTGGCCGCTCCATTCAATACAGCAGAGTACAGCACTCACCTATCTCTGGAACTCCCATAGAAATGAATGGAGCGTCCAACTGGCTGCTCTGTTCTTTTCAGGACACCCACCAATATAATAGTTATCCCCTGTTCTGTGGGTTGTGGATAATTTGTAACAACCGGAATACCCCTGAGATCACAATGTGATGGATAGACCATCATTATCAGGTCAGTGGGGGTCCGACTCCCAGCATCCCCGCTGATCAGCTGTTTATAGAGGCCCCGACGACTGGGAGAGCGATGCAACCTCCTGATCGGTGATATTGCTTCCGGTTTTGCAGCAGGAAAATCACTGCAAAAAATGTGAATAAAGGACACGTAAATGTAATGATAATAGCAATGATGCAGAGCTCAGCAGCGACACCTACAGGAGAAAGAGTGTGAAGCACAATTTACCCAAGAGCGGTCTTTCAATCACACAGAAAGTCATGGTATTTATTAATATAGCGCCAACATATACTGCAGCGCTGTACAGAAACTGTCCCTGTCTTCTTCGGGGCTGCCAATCTAATTTCCCTCAGACACCCCCACTGGGGCAAATTTCATAGGAAGCCAGCTAATCTGTCAGGAAGTTGTGGGAGGAAACTGGAGAACGCAGAGGAAATCCACGAGAAAATACAAAACGCCATGTGCAATGGAAAGGAATGACTATGTGGGTGAAGAGATCTGTCCAGTCTCATGAAAACCATTCTTCATCAAAACTTCATCTAAAACTTTCTACTATACTTTCATACCTCCCAACTTTGCAAAGAGAGAAAGAGGGACACATTGTGCGGCGCGCGCAGCGCGCCGCGGCAAATTTTTTTCTGCAGTAGGCCACGCCCCTAACCCCGCCCACTATAAACTAATCTCACTCAGTCCCTTTACTACACAGGGATACTACACACAGTGATGTCATCGTACAGGGATAATAAACACAGTGATGTCATCGTACAGGGATAATAAACACAGTGATGTCACAGTACAGGCAATTTGTTATTTCTGATTATTTTAAGGCATTCCAGTGCTGGTGGAGTTTCATTAGTTTGAATGAATTTTGAGAACTGCAACATTTCATCGGGGAATGATTTTTCTAAATCATGATGATAGCCTTATCTGCGCCCCCCCAGGCCTTGTTTGCACAGGTGTACTGTGACATCATTGTGTTTATTATCCCTTTACGGTGACATCACTGTGTTTATTATCCCTGTACAGTGACATCTCTGTGTGTATTATCCCTGTACAGTGACATCACTGTTTATTATCTCTGTACTGTGACATCACTGTGTTTATTATCCCTGTACAGTGACATCGCTGTGTTTATTATCCCAGTGCAGGAAGAGGTAAGTGGTCTGTGTTTGTGTGTTTGTTTTCTATTTTTCAGGGTCGTGAATGCAGAGGACTACGTCGGATTCGGTGGACTACGTCGGACCAGCTTTTTGTGTGTGTATTTTTTTTTACAATACTACAGTTTTAGTAAGTACGGCTATCTACAGACGGCCCTGATTACTAATACTGGGCTTAGTACTTGCCGGTATGGCAGGCCAGCACTAGCCCCAACATCTATTACCTCGGCACCCACCGCCACCAGGGGTGCCGAGAAGAGCCGGGTACCCGCAGGACCGGACCTTCTAAATTGAGGGTCTGGCTCTGGGGCGGCTGCAGGCTGGTACCATTAGGCTGGGAAGGGCCAATAACCGTGTCCCTTCCCACCCTGGTAGTGCCAGGCTGCCGCTGCTGGTTGTATCTGGCTGGTGAAGGAAAAAAAGGGGGGACCCCACGCCATTTTTTTACAAAAATAATTAAATAATTTTAAAAAAAATGGCGTGGGGTCCCCCCCTTTTTTCCTTCTCCAGCCAGATACAACCAGCAGCGGCAGCCTGGCACTACCAGGGTGGGAAGGGACACGGTTATTGGCCCTTCCCAGCCTAATGGTACCAGCCTGCAGCCGCCCCAGAGCCAGACCCTCAATTTAGAAGGTCAGGTCCTGCGGGTACCCGGCTCTTCCCGGCACCCCTGGTGGCGGTGGGTGCCGAGGTAATAGATGTTGGGGTTAGTGCTGGCCTGCCATACCGGCAAGCACTAAGCCCAGTATTAGTAATCAGGGCCGTCTGTAGATAGCCGTACTTACTAAAACTGTAGTATTGTAAAAAAAATACACACACACAAGTATAAAACATTTTATTGAAATAAACACTCCCCCAGACCCCTGTTTGACCATTTTATTAAAAAAAAAAAAAAAAAAAGCTGGTCCGACGTAGTCCACCGAATCCGACGTAGTCCTCTGCATTCACGACCCTGAAAAATAGAAAACAAACACACAAACACAGACCACTTACCTCTTCCTGCACTGGGATAATACACACAGCGATGTCACTGTACAGGGATAATAAAAACAGTGATGTCACAGTACAGGGATAATAAACACAGCGATGTCACTGTACAGGGATAATACACACAGCGATGTCACTGTACAGGGATAATAAACACAGTGATGTCACCGTACAGGGATAATAAACACAGCGATGTCACAGTACAGAGATAATAAACACAGCGATGTCACTGTACAGGGATAATAAACACAGTGATGTCACCGTACAGGGATAATAAACACAGTGATGTCACAGTACAGGGATAATACACACAGTGATGTCACAGTACAGGGATAATACACACAGCGATGTCACAGTACAGAGATAATAAACACAGTGATGTCACAGTACAGAGATAATAAACACAGTGATGTCACCGTACAGGGATAATAAACACAGTGATGTCACAGTACAGGGATAATAAACACAGTGATGTCACAGTCCAGGGATATTAAACAGTGATGTCACCGTACAGGGATAATAAACACAGTGATGTCACAGTACAGGGATAATAAACACAGTGATGTCACAGTACAGGGATAATAAACACAGCGATGTCACAGTCCAGGGATAATAAACACAGTGATGTCACAGTCCAGGGATATTAAACAGTGATGTCACCGTACAGGGATAATAAACACAGTGATGTCACAGTACAGGGATAATAAACAGTGATGTCACCGTACAGGGATAATAAACACAGTGATGTCACAGTCCAGGGATAATAAAGACAGTGATGTCACAGTCCAGGGATAATAAAGACAGTGATGTCACAGTCCAGGGATAATAAACATTGATGTCACAGTCCAGGGATAATAAAGACAGTGATGTCACCAGTCCAGGGATAATAAAGACAGTGATGTCACAGTCTATTATGCCTGTACTGTGACATCACTGTGTTTATTTAATAAACACAGTGGTGTCACAGTCCAGGGATTAACATTGATGTCACAGTCCACAGAAAGTTAAAAAAATAAAAGTATTACACTTACCTTTTTCCTAGCAGCAGGGCCAGCATCACCAGCAGGAAGATCTTCTGCTCGTGCCTGAAGGGGGCGGAGCCAATGCTGACGGCCGGCCCCGCCCCCCCGCCGAGACCCGATGCATGGATGAAAGGTACGGGGAGCTGCAGGGGGGACAGGAGGGAGGATGGAAGAAGCAGGCAGCCGATTCCGGCTGTCTGCTCCTTCCTGCAACAGGCAAGTGTCTCTGCGTCCTATGGACGCAGAGACAGCTGCCAGAGACCGGGACATACCTCCCCCGTACCGGGACAGCGGGACTGCCACTGCAATCCGGGACTGTCCCGCTGGATCCGGGACGGTTGGGAGGTATGTACTTTGTGTTTCAAGGGTCATCCAGATCTCCACTTGCTGTTGGTGAATGGAAATTATATTTAGAGGCTGAAAATCAATCCTAATGGGTTTGTTATAAGAATGAGTCAGAATTTTTCAAAAAGTTTAGATTTACACAATTTTGTTGGGTGACTAACTAGTCCACCAATGTGTGTTCCGCAACAATATATATGTGTTGTCTATGGGGGTACTCTTTCTCATTATGGAGAGCTCTAGTATGCCACGTATGTGTGCACAGTATTGTAGGCCAGGCGATGCATGTATGTGGATATTCAAATTAGCTTTCCTAAACCTATCTGACACTGGCAGATGTTAGACATGATAATTTGCATATTTTTTTCCAAGAAATCAAGAGATGAGTGTTCTAGCCTACAATAATTACCACGCACATCAGCTGGTCTCCATAATAGAAGTAGTACCCACCCAGAGGTTCCCCCTAAAGCCTTGCACCTAGAAGAGATGTTCTCTGTTTTACTCTAATGAAGGGTTTTTTGTCTTGAAAGAGCTAGTTGTAGATGTGAGGCTGGCTTAGCTATTTTTCTAACTTTGCTACTTAAGCATCTCTGCAAGATTGCTGTGTGGAAATAATGCAGCACTCATATGGATGCTGGGATCTCCATACTGTTTACCTAATTGCTGTCAGTAGCGAGTAGTTATAGCTCCTGCTGTCCCAATTTACCTCAATGGGACGGCTCCTTCCTATTCACCTGAGGATAAATTATCAGTATAGCAAAGGCAGACAGCACCTCTGGTGATTTTAATTCACTAGTTTGGATCAACTTCAGAAATGAGAGACCTCTAAAGTAACGTTTAACTGGAAGGGAGAAGAGAATTCCCACAACTCTTATACCTCTCTCAACAAAACATGGAAGCTAGTTCTTTTTCTAGAACAAAAGAACCAGAATGTCATCAGAGAAATTTGCTTTACTTGGTTGACTGGCACCCTCTTTAAAGTGCTCTTTATCATTAGGGAGACCAAAAAATATACAAGAGCATTGTATGCTAGATATTCAAATTAGCTTTTCTACCAAAACAGAAAAGAATACTAATCTTTTCCCATGCCAGCCAAATTAGGATTTGTACTTTGCATATATATAGCACTGTATTATTTTTACATAGCAGATTGGAAGAAATATCTTCTGGAATAGCTAAGCCAGCCTCAAATCTGCAGCTAGTTCTTTTAGGACCAAAACCCTTTATCAGAGTAAAGCATATAAGAACAGCCTTACTAGTTGCAAGGCCTTAGGGGGACCACTGGGTGAGTATTATTTCTACTATGGGGACCAGTTGATATACTTGGCGACTATTTTAGGCTAGACAAAAAATCCTCTTTATTTCTGGGGAAAATATATGCAAATATCATGTTTAACATCTGCTGGCATCAGATAGGTTTAGGAAAACTAATTTGAATTTCTTTCCCAGAAACCCATGGGGACATTGCCCGGCCTACAATTCTATGCACATGTAGAGCAAGTCACCAGTACATACTAAATGGTAAAACACTGGGTAACACTGACATGGAAAAGAACCTAGGAACTAAGCTGTAGAAACCAGTGTCAGACAGCTGCTGCCAAGGCCAATAAGATAAAGGGTTGCATCAAAAGAGGCATAGATGGCGGTGATGAGAACATAGTCCTGCCACTTTACACATCACTAGTCAGACCACACATGGAGGACTGTGTACAGTTCTGGGCTCCTGTGAACAAGGCAGACATAGCAGAGCTGGAGAGGGTTCAGAGGAGGGCAACTAAAGTAATAACTGGAATGGGTGGACTACAGGACCCAGAAAGATTATCAAAATTAGGGACGACTGAGGGGAGATCTCATAACTATGTATAAATATATCAGGGGTCAGTACAGAGATCTCTCCCATCATCTATTTATCCCCAGGACTGTGACTGTGACGAGGGGACATCCTCTGCGTCTGGAGGAAAGAAGGTTTGTACACAAACATAGAAGAGGATTCTTTACTGTAAGAGCAGTGAGACTATGGACTCTTTACTGTAAGAGCAGTGAGACTATGGATACTTTACTGTAAGAGCAGTCAGACTATGGAACTCTTTATGGTAAGAGCAGTGAGACTATGGACTCTTTACAGTAAGAGCAGTGAGACTATGGACTCTTTACTGTAAGAGCAGTGAGACTAGGGACTCTTTACTGTAAGAGCAGTGAGACTATGGACTCTTTACTGTAAGAGCAGTGAGACTATGGACTCTTTACTGTAAGAGCAGTGAGACTATGGACTCTTTACTGTAAGAGCAGTGAGACTATGGACTCTTTACGGTAAGAAGCAGTGAGACTATGGACTAAGAGCAGTGACTTTGACTCTTTACTGAGCAGTGAGACTATGGACTCTTTACTGTAAGAGCAGTGAGACTATGGACTCTTTACTGTAAGAGCAGTGAGACTATGGACTCTTTACTGTAAGAGCAGTGAGACTATGGACTCTTTACTGTAAGAGCAGTGAGACTATGGACTCTTTACTGTAAGAGCAGTGAGACTATGGACTCTTTACTGTAAGAGCAGTGAGACTATGGACTCTTTTACTGTAAGAGCAGTGAGACTATGGACTCTTTACTGTAAGAGCAGTGAGACTATGGACTCTTTACTGTAAGAGCAGTGAGACTATGGACTGACTCTTACTGTAAGAGCAGTGAGACTATGGACTCTTTACTGTAAGAGCAGTGAGACTATGGACTCTTTACTGTAAGAGCAGTGAGACTATGGACTCTTTACTGTAAGAGCAGTGAGACTATGGACTCTTTACTGTAAGAGCAGTGAGACTATGGACTCTTTACTGTAAGAGCAGTGAGACTATGGACTCTTTACTGTAAGAGCAGTGGAGACTATGGACTCTTTACTGTAAGAGCAGTGAGGACTATGGACTCTTTACTGTAAGAGCAGTGAGACTATGGATTCTTTACTGTAAGAGCAGTGAGGACTATGGAACTCTTTACTGTAAGAGCAGTGAGACTATGGACTCTTTACTGTAAGAGCAGTGAGACTATGGACTCTTTACTGTAAGAGCAGTGAGACTATGGACTCTTTACTGTAAGAGCAGTGAGACTATGGACTCTTTACTGTAAGAGCAGTGAGACTATGGACTCTTTACTGTTAAGAGCAGTGAGACTATGGACTCTTTACTGTAAGAGCAGTGAGACTATGGACTCTTTACTGTAAGAGCAGTGAGACTATGGACTCTTTACTGTAAGAGCAGTGAGACTATGGACTCTTTACTGTAAGAGCAGTGAGACTATGGACTCTTTACTGTAAGAGCAGTGAGACTATGGACTCTTTACTGTAAGAGCAGTGAGACTATGGACTCTTTACTGTAAGAGCAGTGAGACTATGGACTCTTTACTGTAAGAGCAGTGAGACTATGGACTCTTTACTGTTAAGAGCAGTGAGACTATGGACTCTTTTACTGTAAGAGCAGTGAGACTATGGACTCTTTTACTGTAAGAGCAGTGAGACTATGGACTCTTTACTGTAAGAGCAGTGAGGACTATGGACTCTTTACTGTAAGAGCAGTGAGACTATGGACTCTTTACGGTAAGAGCAGTGAGACTATGGACTCTTTACTGTAAGAGCAGTGAGACTATGGACTCTTTACTGTAAGAGCAGTGAGACTATGGACTCTTTACTGTAAGAGCAGTGAGACTATGGACTCTTTACGGTAAGAGCAGTGAGACTATGGACTCTTTACGGTAAGAGCAGTGAGACTATGGACTCTTTACTGTAAGAGCAGTGAGACTATGGACTCTTTACTGTAAGAGCAGTGAGACTATGGACTCTTTACTGTAAGAGCAGTGAGACTATGGACTCTTTACTGTAAGAGCAGTGAGACTATGGACTCTTTACGGTAAGAGCAGTGAGACTATGGACTCTTTACGGTAAGAGCAGTGAGACTATGGACTCTTTACGGTAAGAGCAGTGAGACTATGGACTCTTTACGGTAAGAGCAGTGAGACTATGGAACTCTCTCCCTGAGGAGGTGGTGATGGTAAGTTCACTATAAGAGTTCAGGAGGGTCCTGGATGTATTTCTGGAGGTAATAACATTACAGGTTATAGTTACTAGAGATGGGTCGTTGATCCAGGGAGTTATTCTGATTGGAGCCAGGAAGGAATTTTTTCCCCTAAAGTGAGGAAAATTGGCTTCTACCTTACAGGATTTTTTTTGCCTTCCTCTGGATAACAGGGAGAAATGGATGGACAGAGGGCTTTTTTTTTTACTTATAAACTATGTTACTATGTACCCGGCATACTAGGGTTCTCCATAATAAGAAAGAGTATAACTTATATAACACATATTTATTGCTGAGAATCACACATTTGTGTATTATGCTCTCTTTCTCATTGGTTCAGGACAAATTGATTTGTACTTGAACCTAATTTTTGGAAAAATTTCACCAACTTCAAACCAACCAAACCAAATCTTGCCTGGTTCACTCATCTCTAGTTAGTTATAATATATCAGTGTTGGTGACAATCCTATAACGGTTACGCTGCCCCCGTATGTAGATGGACGGGTCAGGAAATGATTCTATGGGTCTGTTTTGCTGATTTTACATTCTCTTTGGTTGTTCTTCCAGTTTCGGCATGATTTGGAATTTGTATGTCACATAAAGCTGTTGACTACCCCGGAGATATTTTCTTATCTTTTCTATAGTCATCAACTAACTGCTCAGAAGAAAGGAATTTTTATAGATCTCTGTGACCGCCGCCGTGTTTACTCTTATATATCGAGATCGCCATGACAACCGATTTACAGGAAATCACCTTCCTCTTAGATAGGGACTGATTGCCAGTAAAATCCAAGACAATAGATGATAGGGGTTGTAGTTATGAGGGGTCCGCTGCCAAAGAGGCCAAGGGAGAAATGAAAAAAGTACAGATGTCATCAGGTCCTCCTGACCATCCTCCAGCACCTCTCATGCTCGGCCCCTCCTTGGCTCTTGCCTTGTTTCCAGCCTCCATCTCCAGCTGACTGTAGACAAAGTCATTAGAGGTCATCACCAGGAACCAGACTCAAAGAAGCAGACAGGTTAAAATGAAGTCTAAAGCAAAATATGGGCCAGAATCTGAACCAAAAGCCTGACCAGAACCAATCCCAGAGGTAGAACAGGAACCATTAGAAGAGGAGGAGGTAGCAGAATCAAGACCTGCGTCCAGAGTCACAGGGTGATGTTTATGGGGGTCCTGGTTAGACATGGTCTCCACAGACATCACCCAATGTCTTCAGGACCAGAACTGGAGTGAGGAGATGAGAACATGGACCTTGTAGATGAAAGGAGATTTATGTGCAATCCAACCAGTAACACTACTGGTGGCTCAACCATTGGCGGGTGCATGGCCTCCATCCTGGTGTCCTTACTTCACTCACTGATCATCTGTTACAAAAATGCTCCAATTGTGAGATACTCTCTTTACCTCATTATAATGGTGCCCCCTGGTGTTAATCTGTATAGTAAAGTGCAGGTCCTCCTATGGAGGGGGTCCCACATGCTCAGTTTCATCCTTCAGACGTCAACAGCCGTATCTATTGTTAGACACTGTGACAGTTATGGCAAGGGAGCTGCAGCAGAAAGGACATGCCCCTGAGCTGCGATAGAGCTGCAGCAGAAAGGACATGCCCCTGAGCTGCGATAGAGCTGCAGCAAAAAGGACATGCCCCTGAGCTACGATAGAGCTGCAGCAGAAAGGACATGCCCCTGAGCTACGATAGAGCTGCAGCAGAAAGGACATGCCCCTGAGCTGCGATAGAGCTGCAGCAGAAAGGACATGCCCCTGAGCTACGATAGAGCTGCAGCAGAAAGGACATGCCCCTTGAGCTACGATAGAGCTGCAGCAGAAAGGACATGCCCCTGAGCTGCGATAGAGCTGCAGCAGAAAGGACATGCCCCTGAGCTACGATAGAGCTGCAGCAGAAAGGACATGCCCCTGATCTACGATAGAGCTGCAGCAGAAAGGACATGCCCCTGAGCTGCCGATAGAGCTGCAGCAGAAAGGACATGCCCCTGATCTACGATAGAGCTGCAGCAGAAAGGAGAAGGACATGCCCCTGAGCTACGATAGAGCTGCAGCAGAAAGGACATGCCCCTGAGCTACGATAGAGCTGCAGCAGAAAGGACATGCCCCTGAGCTACGATAGAGCTGCAGCAGAAAGGACATGCCCCTGAGCTACGATAGAGCTGCAGCAGAAAGGACATGCCCCTGAGCTGCGATAGAGCTGCAGCAGAAAGGACATGCCCCTGAGCTGCGATAGAGCTGCAGCAGAAAGGACATGCCCCTGAGCTGCGATAGAGCTGCAGCAGAAAAAGAGATGAGGATATATACATAGCAACACAGATAAGTGATGAATGAGGAAAGTCATGAAGGTGCAGGACAGGAGACGCCTTCAATATATCAGAGGTTCTTATAGGTGGGATCCTAGATGTAGGTAATGTGTAGACCGACAAGCAGTGCCATCGTACAGGACAGAGCGGACTTGTGTTGTCGGGGACCTGAGATTCAAGAGAGATTGACCACCATAGAGCGCCCAATCAGAGAAACAACTCTATGGTGGGTTCAGAAGGCTGAACATGAGCCACCGGAGAGAAGCTGACCCTATCCAGGAGGAGGGATAACCACTGGACTCCAGGTATTTAACCGCTTCACCACCCTAGTCCACCTGGGGTGCTCTCAGTATCTAATTCACTACCCTAGACCATCAGGACCATTTAACCATTAACAAAGGCCGCCAGGCTATAGGAATGTTAACCCTAAGCCCCTTTGAACCTCCATTAACGCTCAGTCTTCACCGTGAATCCACCATCAGATACCAGGAAGTACCAAACATTCTGCTCCCTCCGGCTCCAGGGTGCCCCATGAGAGGTTGGTCCATGGAGAACTGATGGTGAAGACGCCTTGGAGAAGAGAACACGATGGTCCTTTGTATATGGGAGAGCACAGGCGATGGACATGGGAGGGAGTGGATGATGGGTGTAGTGCTTCATCAGTTTGGAGAGTACATTTTGGTCAGTAGACACACTGTAGACACATCTTTCTAGCAGCTGCTTGTGTTTTACTTGTGACACAGCAGAAACACATGAGCAGGAGGATGGAGGACGGGGACCATATACCTGGTGAGCGGTGAGTTCAGGTCTGATACATCACCAAGCAGATCACCTGGACAACTGTGGGCGCTGCACCCACCAAGTCCAGGGGAGGAGACCTGGCATGGGGGTGGAAGGTGATGGACATGTGCCTCCAGAAATAGAAGTCATTATGTAAGAAGCGTCGAGGCTTCGGCTTTGGGTGGAGTTTCCATAAAAAAATGATTGCACTGGTAAATAATTCCCACACCCTCCCCAGTCATCTCACCAGGCAGGAGGCCACGGGTACAGCGATGGGAAGGTGTAACCATGGTGTAATCAGGGAGCTTTAGGTCTGTACATTCAGATCCCAGGGGGTGGCACATGTCACTGGATCCAGGTATGGCCTCTGTAGGAATGTCCACATGACAGCCCGGGAGCTGTAGGGCATCATTATCATCTGAGCGCCAGGGTGCATGCTCAATCTGGAGGAAGGATGCCCATTCTTGGGATCATGGGGGGGGGGGTCCCTTCTTTTGGACCCCCACCAATCAGTGGATAAGGGGTTACCCAGAATACCCCTTTTAGGGGTTATGCAACCCCTATAATGCACGGGCACCTCATACAGGTTATACTTACCCCACTCCCCGACACCTGTGTTGCTCCTGATCCCGCCACTATGGGCAGCCAATAGCAGGTTGCGACATGATGCTAGGGAGGCTCATTCCCCTCGCAGCCCAACAGCGGCCATGCGCGCATCTGGAGCGGCACGGGTGTTGGGGAGCAGGGTAAGTATAACCTGTATGAGGTACCTGAAGCCTGGCTCCTTCTTACATAATGATTTCTGAATCATCACTGCTATTGGCTGCCCCCCCCCTTACCGTTGTCGGATGTTTTGATCCGCGCGACGGAGAGATGCAGCGGTGGCTGCAGCGCAGGTGCCAGGGACTGGGTAAGTATAACCCATATGAGGTGCTCCAGGGGTGGACACAGACAGCAGTGGGCCCCTGTGCAAAGAATGTGCCTGGGCCCCCCCCCCCCCCTCATATGTCACTTGCTCAGGACCCCGACTAGTTGCTCAGGGGGACCCCCCCCCAATATCAGATATTAATTATTAATTTATTAATAATGTCAGTTGGGCCCCCCATATCCATGGTGTGTTACTGACAGACCCCCATCAGACCTCAGATCAGACTAAAAATAAACAAATAAAACTTACCTCTCCTGCTCCACTGCTCTCCATGTCCGCCGGGGTGTCTTGAAGCGAGTCCCTGCCCTGCTCGTCTCCAACAGCCCGCGCGCCATCACGTGATCTGACTGCGTACAGTGTCAGGTCATAGTGCGCGCTGTACGCAGTCAGGCTGGAGGAGACCAGGGAGGAAGTGGAGGCGGGGGTAAGTATTCTCTCTTGCGTATGTACTAGCGAGTGCTTCCAGAAGTGCTCGCTAGTATGAATGGGCCCCCCTCACACGCTGGGCCCCTGTGCAGCTGAACCGCTGCACAGGCGATATGTCCGCCCCTGAGGTGCCCAGGTATTTTGGGGTTGGGTAACCCCCTTAATATTTCATCACTAAAGATCTGCTTGTGTCCCGTCACCACACGCTGCTGCAGCACATCGGATCATGAAGCCGATCCCCGGACTTAGCGGGTATCATACATCGCGCACGTGACGTCAGCGCTGTTAATTACTTGCTTTAGAGCTTATTAATATTCCCAGGTAAATCTCTTTAATTAAAGCTCAGAGGGTTTTCCACAGAAATGTAAAAATCCAGAAAACAACAAGCACATTTATGTCGTTATTAAATTCCGGGACAGAAATTAACTCTGACAGAGCCGGAGAAGTGGGAGTCGGGAGGATACAGAGGGGCCACTGGTGATTACAGGGGCCCGGAGGCTTAGGGATGTCCTGCAATGTTTCCTGATAACTCAGCTCAATCACTAGTCGGCTCCTCCTCTGCTCGGATACTACTCCATCCGGTGGTGTCACTGATATATTGTATAAGGCGGCCATTACAGGGCTCCTAAGGGCCACTGCGCTACTTTACACACACCCCTACTGGCATATACATCTGTGCCTATACAGTACATAGCTCCATCCCTCCTAATGTTCTGTGTGTCAGTCTTAACTGTAATTCTGGGATTCTATTTGTGGACAGAGCAAAACTCAGAAAGATTCATTCTCCAATGGGGCGTGACTACAACGTATAAACTAGAAAACGGAAGCAGTATAGATAACTACCCCCATCATACGGTGACATAACTTCACATAAATAACACTAGAAAACACTCATCATTGTATAAAGAAAAGTTCTACAACCTTCTAATATAGTTCATGCTTCTAAATAGTCACCGTTTTCCAGATCTCTGCTTGCTGTCAGTGGATCCCAAGAATCATCTTCACATCCAGAGGCTTCCCACAGAGAGTTCGTCACCGTTCCTTCCAGTCTAGATGAGGATGGACAGATGGCTACAATGTATCAGTGCAGGTAAGACAATGATCCAGACTGGATACAATTCTCTACAGCCTCAGCCCGTCTGGACAGGATTTCAGGCTCTGGATAAAAACACGAATGTTACCATTCACTGACAGCAAGTAGAGCGTGAAAACAGTGAAGCAAAGGGACAATTAGTCTTTTGATTTGTCCCAGTTTTTGTTTTGTAAACAGCGCTGCAGATATCAGTGCAAAATCTGCCACTTTTATTATTATCAGCGGAATTTTCAGATTGTTGTAAAACGCGGTCTTACTCCAGTAGGGGGCGGCGAAAAAAACTGAATTCTACACAAAAATTGAATTGATCAATCCTATGTTACTTTTCATAAATTTTGTGCAAATTTCATCAATGCAAGAAAAATGATGATAAACGATTGACAAAATGATTTAGAAGTTTTCTGTGGTTTAAAGAGGTTATCCCGGAAAAGATAATGATGCCTTATCCTCGGGATCATCATTATGACATCAGCGAGGGTCCAAGTCCCGGCTCCCCCTGCCGATCATCTGTTTCAGGGGGCCGCTGTGCTGACTGGAGCTCTGGTGACCAATGCAAGCTTCCAAGGACAGCGCCGCCCAACGTGGCAGTGCTCAGTATGGCAGCTCAATCCCATTGGCTTGAATGGGGCAGAGCTACACATAGACCATGTGACCAATATACTGTGATGTCACTGGTCTAGGAAGAGGCTGCGGCGCTCAAGACCTCTTCTAAAAGCTGGTGTCGCACCCCCTCAGATCTGATACTGATGACCTACCCCTTTAAGAGTTGCATTTTTTTAGCGCTAACATTCCTTCATTTTTAGTTCTCTTGTCACTTTGTAAAAGTGGCCAGAGAAGTAGGTGGAGTCAGGCAAGAGAAGGCGGGGCCATGGATTTACTATAATGTACATTGGAAATTGGCGTAAATTCCAGCACCTGCAGACGCAACGCTCAATGTCTAGTGCACGGATGGGCAAAAATGTGCCCAATTTATTAACAGACATGTGACTTCCCCACATCGCTTGTCTCTAATGCCGTACTGCGATCCCCCGCACCAGGAGCATATGGCGGAAAGTGAAATTTTTGAACCTGGGCCTAAAATTTTCAAGTCCCATGACCTGCAGACTCTACACCCCCAATGCTTCTACCTGTACAATGACGGTGTCAGAAAGTTAATCTCGTAATCTCGCGGCAATATTCCGTACACCAGCTGCGGACCACCAGAGATGTCACATTACCACGGCCAGGATGAGATCTGGCATCTTACAAGACAGAGAATGACACTTATACAGCAAGCGGAGTCCATAAAAACTTTACAGCCTGGATTTAGAAATCCCCCCCCCCCCCGGACGTTCATTCATCCTGTCCTCAAATACTGAAATAATATTATTAATAGAGGTCGTAATGGAAAGCGCAGCCATTGTGGTCATGGTGGGATTCCTGCTCCAGGAGTCTATAAAGGACGCTCGCCTCTCTTATTACAGCTTTATAGACTAAATAAACCCGGCCTGGCAACCGCAGAGACTGAGCGGGGAGGGGGGCGCCATTCATCCCATCAGTCTACAGCACAGGAGGAGAGAAGGGGTTAATAAAGAGGAATAACTGGGCCAATAGCTGAAAAACATGGAGAAGGGGCAAACAGAGGATTATGAAATGGGGCAGGGGGCCGAATACTTCATTACATAAACAGAAGATGTGGGCTGGGGTCATTGTATTCCTGGTGATCCACGGTTACCTGTCAGACCTCTGTCCACTCCAATTCCCTCTGTCCCTTCCAGATCCTTCTCCCCCCTCCAGACTCCTTAATTCTCTGCAGACCCTTTATAACTTCCAGACCCTCTATACACTCCAGTCTCCTCTGTCCCCTCCTGACTCCTCTGCCCTCCCCCCATGTCCTCTGTCCCCTCAGACTCCTGTCTTCTCTAGATCCCTCTGCCCCCTCTCAGACTCTATCCCTTCCAGACACCTCTTTCCACCCCAATTCCCTGCCCCCCTCTAGACCACTCTGTCCTCTGAAGACTCCTCAATCTCCTCCAGACCCCTTTGTCCTCTGCAGACTTCTCTGTGTCCTTTAAAATCATCCACCACATCTCTGTCCTCTCCAGACTCCTCAATCTCCTCCAGACCTCTTTGTCCTCTGCAGACTTCTCTGTGTCGTCTAGAATCACCCACCACATCTCTGTCCTCTCCAGACTTCTCTGTGTCCTTTATAATCATCCACCACATCTCTGTCCTCTCCAGACTTCTCTGTGTCCTCTACAATTCCCTGTCCCCTCCAGTTCTGCTCTGGGCTGGGAAGTGTATACAACTGTATCCAATCTATATAAACACATCAACCCCACTGATCTCTCTACTAATCTGCTACAATGTATCTGTCTGGAGTCCAGTCTGTTACTATGTTCTCTTTTTCCTGTGGGTTTGCTCCAGGTCCTCCACCCTGGCAGGTAAGGCTAGCTTTACTTTGTCATTTAAATTCTGCTATTCTGTTCCAGCATACCAGCATAGGAACAGAATACTGGAATTGCTGGATCTGGCATGTGTTGGACTCTGCTGGTGCTCATCGGATCCCATTCACTATTTTGGGGTCCGCTGGTATGAGTACAGGCATTCTGCCAGACAAAATACCACTGCATGCAGGACCTTCTCGGGAACCTGCACCTGAGAACTGGGGTTTGCCGATTCTGTGATTACTTTTCCTACTGAATTCACGTGCCACATACATGCCAACCAACCCTACTACACAACTATAAGACCATGTACTATTCATTATTATTATTATTTAATAAAACACCACACAGAGAGGTAGATATGTGTGTTGTCAGCATAAAAGTGATACTGAAAGCCATGGGACACTGTGAGTTGTCCCAGGCCAAGAAGAGCAGGGGTCCCAGGACAGAGCCTTGTAGGACACCAACAGAGAGGGAATGAGATCAGGAGGTGGTGTGAGAGTGGGAGACGCTAAATGTCCGGTCTGTGAGATAAGTTATGCCAAGAGACGAGAGAGTTTGTAACGGAAGAGAGTTGTCGACGGTGTCAAAGGCAGAGGACAGGTCAAGGAGGAGGAGGACAGAGTAATGTAGAAGGCAGAGGACATGTCAAGGAGGAAGAGGACAGAATAATGTAGAAGGCAGAGGACGGGTCAAGGAGGAGGAAGATCAAGTAATGTAGAAGGCAGAGGACAGAGTAATGTAGAAGGCAGAGGACATGTCAAGGAGGAAGAGGACAGGTCCAGGAGGAGGACAGAATAATGTAGAAGGCAGAGGACGGGTCAAGGAGGAGGAGGATCAAGTAACGTAGAAGGCAGAGGACAGGTAAAGGAGGAGGAGGATTGAGTAATGTAGAAGGCATAGGACAGAGTAATGTAGAAGGCAGAGGGCAGGTCGAGGAGGAGGGCAGAGTAATGTAGAAGGCAGAGGACATGTCAAGGAGGAGGAGGACAGAGTAATGTAGAAGGCAGAGGACATGTCAAGGAGGAGGAGGACAGAGTAATGTAGAAGGCAGAGGACAGGTCCAGGAGGAGGAGGAGGACAGAGTAATGTAGAAGGCAGAGGACATGTCAAGGAGGAGGAGGATTGAGTAATGTAGAAGGCAGAGGGCAGGTTGAGGAGGAGGGCAGAGTAATGTAGAAGGCAGAGGACATGTCAAGGAGGAGGAGGACAGAGTAATGTAGAAGGCAGAGGACAGGTCAAGGAGGAGGAGGACAGAGTAATGTAGATGGTAGAGGACAGGTCAAGGAGGAGGAGGACAGAGTAATGGAGAAGGCAGAGGACGGGTCCAGGAGGAGGAGGACAGATTAATGTAGAAGGCAGAGGATGGGTCCAGGAGGAGGAGGAGCACAGAGTAATGTAGAAGGCAGAGGATAGGTCAAGGAGGATGAGGACAGAGTAATAGAAGGCAGAGGACAGGTCCAGGAGGAGGAGCACAGAGTAATATAGAAGGCAGAGGACAGGTCAAGGAGGAGGAAAGAGTAAGGTAGAAGGCAGAGGACAGGTCTAGAAGAAGGAGGACAGAGTAATGTAGAAGGCAGAGGACAGAGTAATGTAGAAGGCAGAGGGCAGGTCGAGGAGGAGGGAAGAGTAACGTAGAAGGCAAAGGATAGGTCAAGGAGGATGAGGACAGAGTAATAGAAGGCAGAGGACAGGTCCAGGAGGAGGAGGACAGAGTAATGTAGAAGGCAGAGGAAGGGTCCAAAAGGAGGAGGACAGAGTAATGTAGAAGGCAGAGGACAGGTCCAGGAGGAGGACAGAGTAATGTAGAAGGCAGAGGGTAGGTCGAGGAGGAGGACAGAGTAATGTAGAAGGCAGAGGACAGGTGAAGAAGGAGAAGGACAGAGTAATTTAGAAGGCAGAGGACAGGTCCAGGAAAAAGAGGACAGAGTAATGTAGAAGGCAGAGGAGAGGTCCAGGAAGAGGACAGAGTAATGAAGAAGGCAGAGGACAGGTCAAGGAGGAGGAGGGAAGAGTAATGGAGAAGTCAGAGGACAAGTCAAGGAGGAGGAGGGAAGAGTAATGTAGAAGGCAGAGGACAGGTCCAGGAAAAGGAGGACAGCGTAATGTAGAAGGCAGAGGACAGGTCAAGGAGGAGGACAGAGTAATGTAGAAGGCAGTGGACAGGTCTAGAAGGAGGAGGAGGACAGAGTAATGTAGAAGACAGAGGACAGGTCAAGGAGGAGAAGAGCAGAGTAATGGAGAAGACAGAGGACAGGTTTAGGAGGAGGAGGACAGAGCAATGTAGAAGACAGAGGACAGGTCAAGGAGGAGGAGGGCAGAGTAATGTAGAAGGCAGAGGACAGGTCTAGAAGGAGGAGGACAGAGTAATGGAGAAGGCAGAGGACAGGTCAAGGAGGAGGACAGAGTAATGTAGAAAGCAGAGGACAGGTCCAGGAGGAGGACAGAGTAACGTAAAAGGCAGAGGACAGGTCCAGGAGGAGGACAGAGTAATGTAGAAGGCAGAGGACAGGTCCAGGAGGAGGACAGAGTAATGTAGACGGCAGAGGACAGGTCAAGGAGGAGGAGAACAGAGTAATGTACAAGGCAGAGGACAGGTCCAGGAGGAGGAGGGCAGAGTAATGTAGAAGGCAGAGGACAGGTCAAGGAGGAGGAGGACATAGTAATGTAGAAGGCAGAGGACAGGTCCAGGAGGAGGAGGACAAGGTAATATAGAAGGCAGAGGATAGGTCCAGGAGGAGGACAGAGTAATGTAGAAGACAGATGACAGGTCTAGAAGGAGGAGGACAGAGTAATGTAGAAGCCAGAGGACAGGTCCAGAAGGAGGGGGACATAGTAATGTAGATGGCAGAAGAAAGGTCCAGGAGGAGGAGGACAGAGTAATGTAAAAGGCAGAAGACAGGTCCAGGAAAAGGAGGGACAGAGTAATGTAGAAGGCAGAGGACAGGTCCAGGAGGAGGACAGAGCAACGTAGAAGGCAGAGGACCGGTCCAGGAGGAGGACAGAGTAATGTACAAGGCAGAGGACAGGTCCAGGAGGAGGAGGACAGAGTAATGTAGAAGGCAGAGGACAGAGTAATATAGAAGGCAGGGGACAGAGCAATGTAGAAGGCAGAGGGCAGGTCGAGGAGGAGGGCAGATTAATGTAGAAGGCAGAGGACAGGTCAAGAAGGAGAAGGACGGAGTAATTTAGAAGGCAGAGGTAAGGTCCAGGAAAAGGAGGACAGAGTAATGTAGAAGGCAGAGGACAGGTCAAAAAGGAGGACAGAGTAATGTAGAAGGCAGAGGACAGGTCTAGAAGGAGGAGGACAGAGTAATGTAGAAGGCAGAGGACAGGTCCAGGAGGAGGACAGAGTAATATAGAAGGCAGAGGACAGAGTAATGTAGAAGGCAGAGGCAGGTCGAGGAGGAGGGCAGAGTAATGTAGAAGGCAGAGGGCAGGTCCAGGAAAAGAAGGACAGAGTAATGTAGAATGCAGAGGACAGGTCCAGGAGGAGGACAGAGTAATGTAGAAGGCAGAGGACAGGTCTAGAAGGAGGAGGACAGAGTAATGTAGAAGACAGAGGACAGGTCAAGGAGGAGGAGAGCAGAGTAATGGAGAAGGCAGAGGAGAGGTCAAGGAGGAGGAAAGAGTAATGTAGAAGACAGATGACAGGTCTAGAAGGAGGAGGACAGAGTAATGTTGAAGGCAGAGGGACAGGTCAAGGAGGAGGAGGACAGAGTAATGTAGAAGGCAGAGGACAGGTCAAGGAGGAGGAGGGCAAAGTAATGTAGAAGACAGAGGACAGGTCAAGGAGGAGGAGGGCAGAGTAATGGAGAAGGCAGAGGACAGGTCAAGGAGGAGGACAGAGTAATGTAGAAAGCAGAGGACGGGTCCAGGAGGAGGAGGACAGAGTAATGTAGAAGACAGAGGACAGGTTCAGGAGGAGGAGGACAGAGTAATGTACAAGGCAGAGGACAGGTCCAGGAGGAGGAGGACAGAGTAATGTACAAGGCAGAGGACAGAATAATATAGAAGGCAGGGGACAGAGTAATGTAGAAGGCAGAGGACAGGTCCAGGAGGAGTACAGAGTAACGTAGAAGGCAGAGGATAGGTCCAGGAGGAGTACAGAGTAATGTAGTAGGCAGAGGACAGGTCTAGGAGGAGGAGAACAGAGAAATGTAGAAGGCAGAGGACAGGTCTAGAATGAGGAGGACAGAGTAATGTAGAAGGCAGAGGACAGGACCAGGAGGAGGAGGACAGAGTAATGTAGAATGCAGAGGACAGATCCAGGAAAAAGGAGAACAGAGTAATGTAGAAGGCAGAGGACAGGTCCAGGAGGAGGACAGAGTAACGTAGAAGGTGGAGGACAGGTCCAGGAGGAGGACAGAGTAATGTACAAGGCAGTGGACATGTCCAGGAGGAGGAGGACAGAGTAATGTAGAAGGCAGAGGACAGAGTAATATAGAAGGCAGAGGACAGAGTAATGTAGAAGGCAGAGGGCAGGTCAAGAAGGAGAAGGACAGAGTAATGTAGAAGGCAGAGGACAGGTCCAGGAAAAGGAGGACAGAGTAATGTAGAAGACAGAGGACAGGTCAAGGAGGAGGACAGAGTAATTTAGAAGACAGAGAACAGTTCAAGGAGGAGGACAGAGTAATGTAGAAGGCAGAGGAAGGGTCCAGGAGGAGGAGGACAGAGTAATGTAGAAGGCAGAGGAAGGGTCCAGGAGGAGGAGGACAGAGTAATGTTGAAGACAGAGGACAGGTCAAGGAGGAGGAGGGAAGAGTAATGTAGAAGGCAGAGGACAGGTCCAGGAGGAGGACAGAGTAATGTAGAAGGCAGAGGACAGGTCTAGAAAGAGGAGGACAGAGTAATGTAGAAGACAGAGGACAGGTCAAGGAGGAGGAGAGCAGAGTAATGGAGAAGGCAAAGGAGAGGTCTAGAAGGAGGAGGACAGAGTAATGTTGAAGGCAGAGGACAGGTCAAGGAGGAGGAGGACAGAGTAATGTAGAAGGCAGAGGACAGGTCAAGGAGGAGGAGGGCAAAGTAATGTAGAAGACAGAGGACAGGTCAAGGAGGAGGAGGGCAGAGTAATGGAGAAGGCAGAGGACAGGTCAAGGAGGAGGACAGAGTAATGTAGAAGGCAGAGGACGGGTCCAGGAGGAGGAGGACAGAGTAATGTAGAAGACAGAGGACAGGTTCAGGAGGAGGAGGACAGAGTAATGTACAAGGCAGAGGACAGGTCCAGGAGGAGGAGGACAGAGTAATGTACAAGGCAGAGGACAGAGTAATATAGAAGGCAGGGGACAGAGTAAATGTAGAAGGCAGAGGACAGGTCCAGGAGGAGTACAGAGTAACGTAGAAGGCAGAGGATAGGTCCAGGAGGAGTACAGAGTAATGTAGTAGGCAGAGGACAGGTCTAGGAGGAGGAGAACAGAGTAATGTAGAAGGCAGAGGACAGGTCTAGAAATGAGGAGGACAGAGTAATGTAGAAGGCAGAGGACAGGACCAGGAGGAGGAGGACAGAGTAATGTAGAAGGCAGAGGACAGATCCAGGAAAGGAGAACAGAGTAATGTAGAAGCAGAGGATAGGTCCAGGAGGAGGACAGAGTAACGTAGAAGGTGGAGGACAGGTCCAGGAGGAGGACAGAGTAATGTACAAGGCAGTGGACATGTCCAGGAGGAGGAGGACAGAGTAATGTAGAAGGCAGAGGACAGAGTAATATAGAAGGCAGAGGACAGAGTAATGTAGAAGGCAGAGGGCAGGTCGAGGAGGAGGGCAGAGTAATGTAGAAGGCAGAGGGCAGGTCAAGAAGGAGAAGGACAGAGTAATGTAGAAGGCAGAGGACAGGTCCAGGAAAAGGAGGACAGAGTAATGTAGAAGACAGAGGACAGGTCCAGGAGGAGTACAGAGTAATGTAGAAGGCAGAGGACAGGTCTAGAATGAGGAGGACAGAGTAATGTAGAAGGCAGAGGACAGGACCAGGAGGAGGAGGACAGAGTAATGTAGAAGGCAGAGGACAGGACCAGGAGGAGGACAGAGTAATGTACAAGGCAGTGGACATGTCCAGAGGAGGAGGACAGAGTAATGTAGAAGGCAGAGGACAGAGTAATATAGAAGGCAGAGGACAGGTCCAGGAAAAGGAGGACAGAGTAATGTAGAAGACAGAGGACAGGTCCAGGAGGAGTACAGAGTAATGTAGAAGGCAGAGGACAGGTCTAGAAAGAGGAGGACAGAGTAATGTAGAAGACAGAGGACAGGTCAAGGAGGAGGAGAGCAGAGTAATGGAGAAGGCAAAGGAGAGGTCTAGAAGGAGGAGGACAGAGTAATGTTGAAGGCAGAGGACAGGTCAAGGAGGAGGAGGACAGAGTAATGTAGAAGGCAGAGGACAGGTCAAGGAGGAGGAGGGCAAAGTAATGTAGAAGACAGAGGACAGGTCAAGGAGGAGGAGGGCAGAGTAATGGAGAAGGCAGAGGACAGGTCAAGGAGGAGGACAGAGTAATGTAGAAGGCAGAGGACGGGTCCAGGAGGAGGAGGACAGAGTAATGTAGAAGACAGAGGACAGGTTCAGGAGGAGGAGGACAGAGTAATGTACAAGGCAGAGGACAGGTCCAGGAGGAGGAGGACAGAGTAATGTACAAGGCAGAGGACAGAGTAATATAGAAGGCAGGGGACAGAGTAATGTAGAAGGCAGAGGACAGGTCCAGGAGGAGTACAGAGTAACGTAGAAGGCAGAGGATAGGTCCAGGAGGAGTACAGAGTAATGTAGTAGGCAGAGGACAGGTCTAGGAGGAGGAGAACAGAGTAATGTAGAAGGCAGAGGACAGGTCTAGAATGAGGAGGACAGAGTAATGTAGAAGGCAGAGGACAGGACCAGGAGGAGGAGGACAGAGTAATGTAGAAGGCAGAGGACAGATCCAGGAAAAGGAGAACAGAGTAATGTAGAAGGCAGAGGATAGGTCCAGGAGGGAGGACAGAGTAACGTAGAAGGTGGAGGACAGGTCCAGGAGGAGGACAGAGTAATGTACAAGCAGTGGACATGTCCAGGAGGAGGAGGACAGAGTAATGTAGAAGGCAGAGGACAGAGTAATATAGAAGGCAGAGGACAGAGTAATGTAGAAGGCAGAGGGCAGGTCGAGGAGGAGGGCAGAGTAATGTAGAAGGCAGAGGGCAGGTCAAGAAGGAGAAGGACAGAGTAATGTAGAAGGCAGAGGACAGGTCCAGGAAAAGGAGGACAGAGTAATGTAGAAGACAGAGGACAGGTCCAGGAGGAGTACAGAGTAATGTAGAAGGCAGAGGACAGGTCTAGAATGAGGAGGACAGAGTAATGTAGAAGGCAGAGGACAGGACCAGGAGGAGGAGGACAGAGTAATGTAGAAGGCAGAGGACAGGACCAGGAGGAGGACAGAGTAATGTACAAGGCAGTGGACATGTCCAGGAGGAGGAGGACAGAGTAATGTAGAAGGCAGAGGACAGAGTAATATAGAAGGCAGAGGACAGGTCCAGGAAAAGGAGGACAGAGTAATGTAGAAGACAGAGGACAGGTCCAGGAGGAGTACAGAGTAATGTAGAAGGCAGAGGACAGGTCTAGAATGAGGAGGACAGAGTAATGTAGAAGGCAGAGGACAGGTCCAGGAAAAGGAGGACAGAGTAATGTAGAAGACAGAGGACAGGTCCAGGAGGAGTACAGAGTAATGTAGAAGGCAGAGGACAGGTCTAGAATGAGGAGGACAGAGTAATGTAGAAGGCAGAGGACAGGTCCAGGAGGAGGACAGAGTAACGTAGAAGGTGGAAGATAGGTCCAGGAGGAGGACAGAGTAATGTACAAGGCAGTGGACATGTCCAGGAGGAGGAGGACAGAGTAATGTAGAAGGCAGAGGACAGAGTAATATAGAAGGCAGAGGACAGAGTAATGTAGAAGGCAGAGGGCAGGTCAAGAAGGAGAAGGACAGAGTAATGTAGAAGGCAGAGGACAGGTCCAGGAAAAGGAGGACAGAGTAATGTAGAAGACAGAGGACAGGTCAAGGAGGAGGACAGAGTAATTTAGAAGACAGAGAACAGTTCAAGGAGGAGGACAGAGTAATGTAGAAGGCAGAGGAAGGGTCCAGGAGGAGGAGGACAGAGTAATGTAGAAGGCAGAGGAAGGGTCCAGGAGGAGGAGGACAGAGTAATGTTGAAGACAGAGGACAGGTCAAGGAGGAGGAGGGAAGAGTAATGGAGATGTCAGAGGACAGGTCAAGGAGAAGGATGACAGAGTAATGTAGAAGGCAGAGGACAGGTCCAGGAGGAGGAGGACAGAGTAATGTAGAAGGCAGAGTATAGGTCCAGGAGGAGGACAGAGTAATGTACAAGGCAGAGGACAGGTCCAGGAGGAGGAGGACAGAGTAATGTAGAAGGCAGAGGACAGAGTAGTATAGAAGGCAGAAGACAGAGTAATGTAGAAGGCAGAGGGCAGGTCGAGGAGGATGGCAGAGTAATTTAGAAGGCAGAGGACAGGTCCAGGAAAAGGAGGACAGAGTAATGTAGAAGGCAGAGGACAGGTCCAGGAGACAGAGTAATGAAGAAGGCAGAGGACAGGTCAAGGAGGAAGACAGAGTAATGTATAAGGCAGAGGACGGGTCCAGGAGGAGGAGGACAGAGTAATGTAGAAGACAGAGGACAGGTCTAGAAGGAGGAGGACTGAGTAATGTAGAAGACAGAGGACAGGTCAAGGAGGAGGAGAGCAGAGTAATGTAGAAGAAAGAGAACAGTTCGAGGAGGAGGACAGAGTAATGTAGAAGGCAGAGGATAGGTCCAGGAGGAGGACAGAGTAATGTAGAAGACAGAGGACAGGTCAAGGAGGAGGAGGGAAGAGTAATGGAGATGGCAGAGGACAGGTCAAGGAGGATGACAGAGTAATGTAGAAGGCAGAGGACAGGTCCAGGAGGAGGAGGACAGAGTAATGTAGAAGGCAGAGGATAGGTCCAGGAGGAGGACAGAGTAATGTAGAAGGCAGAGGACAGGTCAAGGAGGAGGAGAACAGAGTAATGTAAAAGGCAGAGGACAGGTCTAGAATGAGGAGGACAGAGTAATGTAGAAGGCAGAGGACAGGTCCAGGAGGAGGAGGGCAGAGTAATGTAGAAGGCAGAGGACAGGTCCAGGAGGAGGAGGACAGAGTAATGTAGAAGGCAGAGGACAGGTCCAGGAGGAGGAGGACAGAGTAATATAGAAGGCAGAGGATAGTTCCAGGAGGAGGACAGAGTCATGTAGAAGCCAGAGGACAGGTCAAGGAGAAGGAGGACAGAGTAATGTAGAAGCCAGAGGACAGATCCAGAAGGAGGGGGACAGAGTTATGTAGATGGCAGAGGACAGGTCAAGGAGGAAGAAAGAGTAATGTAGAAGGCAGAGGACAGGTCTAGAAGGAGGAGGACAGAGTAATGTAGAAGACAGATGACAGGTCTAGAAGGAGGAGGACAGAGTAATGTAGAAGGCAGAGGACAGGTCTAGAAGGAGGAGGAAAGAGTAATGTAGAAGCCAGAGGACAGGTCCAGAAGGAGGGGGACAGAGTAATGTAGAAGGCAGAAGAAAGGTCCAGGAGGAGGAGGACAGAGTAATGTAGAAGGCAGAAGAAAGGTCCAGGAGGAGGAGGACAGAGTAATGTAAAGGCAGAAGACAGGTCCAGGAAAAGGAGGACAGAGTAATGTAGAAGGCAGAGGACAGGTCCAGGAGGAGGACAGAGTAACGTAGAAGGCAGAGGACCGGTCCAGGAGGAGGACATAGTAATGTACAAGGCAGAGGACAGGTCCAGGAGGAGGAGGACAGAGTAATGTAGAAGGCAGAGGACAGAGTAATATAGAAGGCAGGGGACAGAGCAATGTAGAAGGCAGAGGGCAGGTCGAGGAGGAGGGCAGATTAATGTAGAAGGCAGAGGACAGGTCAAGAAGGAGAAGGACGGAGTAATTTAGAAGGCAGAGGTCAGGTCCAGGAAAACGAGGACAGAGTAATGTAGAAGGCAGAGGACAGGTCAAAAAGGAGGACAGAGTAATGTAGAAGGCAGAGGACAGGTCTAGAAGGAGGAGAACAGAGTAATGTAGAAGGCAGAGGACAGGTCTAGAAGGAGGAGAACAGAGTAATGTAGAAGGCAGAGGACAGGTCTAGAAGGAGGAGGACAGAGTAATGTAGAAGGCAGAGGACAGGTCTAGCAGGAGGAGGACAGAGTAATATAGAAGGCAGAGGACAGAGTAATGTAGAAGGCAGAGGGCAGGTCGAGGAGGAGGGCAGAGTAATGTACAAGGCAGAGGACAGGTCTAGCAGGAGGAGGACAGAGTAATGTACAAGGCAGAGGACAGGTCTAGCAGGAGGAGGACAGAGTAATATAGAAGGCAGAGGACAGAGTAATGTAGAAGGCTGAGGGCAGGTCGAGGAGGAGGGCAGAGTAATGTAGAAGGCAGAGGGCAGGTTCAGGAAAAGGAGGACAGAGTAATGTAGAATGCAGAGGACAGGTCCAGGAGGAGGACAGAGTAATGTAGAAGGCAGAGGACAGGTCTAGAAGGAGGAGGACAGAGTAATGTAGAAGACAGAGGACAGGTCAAGGAGGAGGAGAGCAGAGTAATGGAGAAGGCAGAGGAGAGGTCAAGGAGGAGGAAAGAGTAATGTAGAAGACAGATGACAGGTCTAGAAGGAGGAGGACAGAGTAATGTTGAAGGCAGAGGACAGGTCAAGGAGGAGGAGGACAGAGTAATGTAGAAGGCAGAGGACAGGTCAAGGAGGAGGAGGGCAAAGTAATGTAGAAGACAGAGGACAGGTCAAGGAGGAGGAGGGCAGAGTAATGGAGAAGGCAGAGGACAGGTCAAGGAGGAGGACAGAGTAATGTAGAAGGCAGAGGACGGGTCCAGGAGGAGGAGGACAGAGTAATGTAGAAGACAGAGGACAGGTTCAGGAGGAGGAGGACAGAGTAATGTACAAGGCAGAGGACAGGTCCTGGAGGAGGAGGACAGAGTAATGTAGAAGGCAGAGGACAGAGTAATATAGAAGGCAGGGGACAGAGTAATGTAGAAGGCAGAGGACAGGTCCAGGAGGAGGACAGAGTAACGTAGAAGGCAGAGGATAGGTCCAGGAGGAGTACAGAGTAATGTAGTAGGCAGAGGACAGGTCTAGGAGGATGAGAACAGAGTAATGTAGAAGGCAGAGGACAGGTCTAGAAGGAGGAGGACAGAGTAATGTAGAAGGCAGAGGACAGGACCAGGAGGAGGAGGACAGAGTAATGTAGAAGGCAGAGGACAGATCCAGGAAAAGGAGAACAGAGTAATGTAGAAGGCAGAGGACAGGTCCAGGAGGAGGACAGAGTAACGTAGAAGGTGGAGGACAGGTCCAGGAGGAGGACAGAGTAATGTACAAGGCAGTGGAGATGTCCAGGAGGAGGAGGACAGAGTAATGTAGAAGGCAGAGGACAGAGTAATATAGAAGGCAGAGGACAGAGTAATGTAGAAGGCAGAGGGCAGGTCAAGAAGGAGAAGGACAGAGTAATGTAGAAGGCAGAGGACAGGTCCAGGAAAAGGAGGACAGAGTAATGTAGAAGACAGAGGACAGGTCAAGGAGGAGGACAGAGTAATTTAGAAGACAGAGAACAGTTCAAGGAGGAGGACAGAGTAATGTAGAAGGCAGAGGAAGGGTCCAGGAGGAGGAGGACAGAGTAATGTAGAAGGCAGAGGAAGGGTCCAGGAGGAGGAGGACAGAGTAATGTTGAAGACAGAGGACAGGTCAAGGAGGAGGAGGGAAGAGTAATGGAGATGTCAGAGGACAGGTCCAGGAGAAGGAGGACAGAGTAATGTAGAAGGCAGAGTATAGGTCCAGGAGGAGGACAGAGTAATGTACAAGGCAGAGGACAGGTCTAGGAGGAGGAGGACAGAGTAATGTAGAAGGCAGAGTATAGGTCCAGGAGGAGGACAGAGTAATGTAGAAGGCAGAGGACAGGTCCAGGAGGAGGAGGACAGAGTAATGTAGAAGGCAGAGTATAGGTCCAGGAGGAGGACAGAGTAATGTACAAGGCAGAGGACAGGTCCAGGAGGAGGAGGACAGAGTAATTTAGAAGGCAGAGGACAGAGTAATATAGAAGGCAGAAGACAGAGTAATGTAGAAGGCAGAGGGCAGGTCGAGGAGGAGGGCAGAGTAATGTAGAAGGCTGAGGACAGGTCCAGGAAAAGGAGGACAGAGTAATGTAGAAGGCAGAGGACAGGTCCAGGAGACAGAGTAATGAAGAAGGCAGAGGACAGGTCAAGGAGGAAGACAGAGTAATGTATAAGGCAGAGGACGGGTCCAGGAGGAGGAGGACAGAGTAATGTAGAAGACAGAGGACAGGTCTAGAAGGAGGAGGACTGAGTAATGTAGAAGACAGAGGACAGGTCAAGGAGGAGGAGAGCAGAGTAATGTAGAAGAAAGAGAACAGTTCGAGGAGGAGGACAGAGTAATGTAGAAGGCAGAGGATAGGTCCAGGAGGAGGACAGAGTAATGTAGAAGGCAGAGGACAGGTCAAGGAGGAGGAGAACAGAGTAATGTAAAAGGCAGAGGACAGGTCTAGAATGAGGAGGACAGAGTAATGTACAAGGCAGAGGACAGGTCCAGGAGGAGGAGGGCAGAGTAATGTAGAAGGCAGAGGACAGGTCCAGGAGGAGGAGGACAGAGTAATGTAGAAGGCAGAGGACAGGTCCAGGAGGAGGAGGACAGAGTAATATAGAAGGCAGAGGATAGTTCCAGGAGGAGGACAGAGTCATGTAGAAGCCAGAGGACAGGTCAAGGAGAAGGAGGACAGAGTAATGTAGAAGCCAGAGGACAGATCCAGAAGGAGGGGGACAGAGTAATGTAGATGGCAGAGGACAGGTCCAGGAGGAGGAGGACAGAGTAATGTAGAAGGCAGAGGACAGGTCCAGGAGGAGGAGGACAGAGTAATGTAGAAGGTAGAGGACAGTTCAAAGAGGAGGAGGACAGAGAAATGGCATTTGGCAGTTTGCAGGTCGTTGGTGATAATGGCAGTTTAAGTAAGAAGATAGATCTAGGTGGACATTATTCGTCGGATGAAGCGTGTGGTGTATATTGTCTTATATCTTTGTCTCTGACCCCCCCAGACGCTCAGTTCCTGGTGGAGGTGTGAAGGCGTTAATTACATTTTCATACACTTTTTGTCGTGTTCTCTATTTGTATAGACTCCATTGTCATCTGTTTCCTTCTTTTACGTGACACCCTTGTGCCAGCTATTGTCAGCGGGATGAACGTTAGGTAAGACGCACCTTCGTGGTTTCCCACCGTTATCATGTCCTGAAATGACGTCTACAACCCTCCATGTAGCAGTATGACAGTCGCCCATTGTATCCACCAGTTATCATGAGTTTCCTTATGAGTTTGAACATTACATGTCCTCCCTCAAAGGTCGCAGAAGACCCCGGGGGGACATTCAGATATCTTATTAGGTAGAATAAAGAACTACTACAAAGGTCTCTTCCTCTGGAGGACTTGATACGTCCATGTATTCCTCACATCACCCAACATTCACTGACCTAGACGTGCCCATGGCGGCCCTCCCAGCTCCATGTAACAAAAAGGCAGATTACACCAGGTCCTTCTATATTCATGATTATGGGGTACAACATTAGCCAGGGAACTGACATAGACTCACATTATGGTGCGGAGGGTACCGTATGGTAAGCTGGTGATGGACAGAGGGCCCATCAGAACCTACTGATGGCTTTTGGCCTTGTAGAGGCTCAGGCAGTCCCCTGGGCATCGGCCTACCAGGAAGTTTCCCTGTAGGTTCTATGGCCAGACTGCCCCTGGTCTGCCCCGTCAGGGCAACCTTTCCTCTAAAGCAGGGGTGGGGAACCTCTGGCCCGAGGGCCGTATGCGGCCCCCGAGATCATTTCATGTGGCTCCGGGCCCCTGCCAGAATATATTGTGAAAATGCTAATGACCACTTCCAGGGGTCTGATAGGAGGCTGATTGAGGTTGAGGGGTGTGGATCTGAGGCTGAGAAACGGACAAAGGCAGAGACCGTTGGGAAAAAAGACACAGGGAGAGTGAAAGCTGGGTGAACCCCTCTCTGAACCCCGCTAGGATGAGCTTGGCTGCCATTAATGCCAAATAAAGAACTAAATATGTAACATGCTGAATAGAGATGAGCGAGGATGCTCGTCCGAGCTTGGTGCTCGTTCGAGTATTAGGGTACTCGTAAGTGCTCGCTGCTCGGACGAGTATCTCGCCATGCTCGAGGAAATGGCAACTTCCGCATTGTGCATTTTTGGCGCCTATAAACTCAGCCAATCACAAGCCAGGAGACTCTGCGGTACACCCAGCATCACGTGGGGCCCTTACATGTCGATAGCAGGGGTTGGCTGGCCTGATCAGGTGACCCTGGAATATACTACTGACTGGCCGCGGTGCTCGGCTCAGATGCCGTCTGGATGTCGTTAGGGATAGAGCTGCTGCCTTTCAGGGACAGTGTTAGGGCCTGGATTTAGTTCTCTGTTAGGCAGGAATCACAAGACATTTTTATTTTGTCTCCTGGCTTGGCTGGCTGGCTGGCACTAGTAGTGCAGCTATCGCCATGTATAAGCCCCTTTTTTTTTATTGTTCTATCTCAGTGATACAAATCCATTGCACACAGCAGTGTGGAACCATTCTGTGTGTCACAGTTCAGTACACTCACTATTTTCTGTCCAGGTGACACTTTTTGTACGCCACCGAATACAACCAGGTCTTTTGCTGCCTGTCACGTATATAGCTTGATCACAAAAATCTCAGTGCGACATTTGTCTGGGTCGCAGTCAAAATAGCCACCGTCAGTAGGGTGTCAGTCAGCTGTACGATAGTTTCTGCACGTCACGTTCCAAAAAAAAATATAAAAAAAAAATATATATAAAAAAAAATAGTTTTTTAGTTGTTTTAGCTCAGTGATACAAATCCATTTCACACAGCTGCGTGGAACCATTCTGTGTATCACAGTTCAGTACACTCACTCCAATCCGTATTTTCTGTCCAGGTGACACTTTCTGTACGTCACTTAATTAAACCAGAATGAACAAGTTTGTGGGTTTCAGTACAGCAGGCCCATTTATTTTATTTTTTTTATATAATACACTTATATACAGAAAATTTTGAACCCCAGGGCTAAGGGTCGAGGACGAGGCCGTGGGCATTCAATTACTGCAGGGGGCAGAGGCCGTGGTCCTGGGCAGGGTGAGACAGTACCTGCTGATGAGGGAGCAGGGGAACGCTGCAGAGTTACACTCCCTAGCTTCATGTCTCAACTTACAGGGACACGTGGTAGAGGACTGTTGAAACCACAACAGTGCGAACAGCTGATGTCGTGGATTGCGGACAATGCTTCAAGTAATTTGTCCACCAGTCAGTCTTCCACGCA